>CM022541.1:12114586-12289586 GCA_012273795.1 Dendrolimus punctatus | reverse complement strand
TGTCTGTCTGTCTGTCTGTCTGTCTGTCTGTCTGTCTGTCTGTCTGTCTGTCTGTCTGTCTGTCTGTCTGTCTGTTCCGTTTTCACGTAAAAACTACTGGACCGATTTGGCTGAAACTCAGTATGTATATATTTTCGATACCGAGGATGAACATAGGATACTTTTTATCCCGAAAAATGGGATAGTTTCCGGGATAAAATGATATTTGTCTGTTTGTTTGTTATGCTTTTACGGAAAAACTACTGGACCGATTTGGCTGAAATTCGGCACGTATGTAAATTAAATACTGAGGATGGACAAGGGATAATTTTCATTTTGGCCTTTTTGGCCTATTTGGTCATTTTGGCCTTTTTGGTCATTTTGGCCTTTTTGGTCTATTTGGTCATTTTGGCCTATTTGATCATTTTGGCCTATTTGGTCATTTTGGCCTATTTGGTCATTTTGGCCTATTTGGTCATTTTGGCCTATTTGGTCATTTTGGCCTTTTTGGTCATTTTGGCCTTTTTGGTCATTTTGGCCTATTTGGTCATTTTGGCCTATTTGGTCATTTTGGCCTATTTGGTCATTTTGGCCTATTTGGTCATTTTGGCCTTTTTGGTCATTTTGGCCTATTTGGTCTTTTTGGCCTATTTGGTCATTTTGGCCTATTTGGTCATTTTGGCCTATTTGGTCATTTTGGCCTATTTGGTCATTTTGGCCTATTTTGGCCTTTTTGATCTTTTTGGTCATTTTGGCCTATTTGGTCATTTTGATCTTTTTGGTCATTTTGGCCTATTTGGTCATTTTGGCCTATTTGGTCATTTTGGCCTTTTTGATCATTTTGACCTTTTTGGTCATTTTGGCCTATTTGGTCATTTTGGCCTATTTGGTCATTTTGGCCTATTTGGTCATTTTGGCCTATTTGGCCTTTTTGGTCAAGTTTTGTAATTTATTTTGTTGACAGATAGACGGGGGATAGTATATATAATTAGCGATATAAAATGAAGTGAATCTTCCGTGGGCAAATACATAAAAATATTGTAATATAATATAACCTGTAGCACTTGCTCTTTAAACAAGAGACACGCACTAGAGGTTAACCCGCGGCGCAGCCGCGGGGTAAACTCTAGTAATATTATAAAAGTGAATGTAAGTTTGTTTATTACGCTTTCACGCGAAAAATACTCAACCGATCATCGTGAATCTTTGTGCACATATTCTTGGAGGTATTAGAAGTAATACAGGATACTTTTTATCAAAAAAAAAATCCACGCGGTCGAAGTCGCGGGCAGAAGCTAGTAGCCTATTATGTAATAGTTAGGCATAATTATTTAAGAGAAATGAGTGTTTTCTGAGTACGTTCTTAAATGTAGGCGATGTTTTGGCCTCCCTGACAGTAAGAAGCAGCGCATTTCAAAGTTTGACAGTCTGCACTGTGAAAGAATTATCAGAAAAGGATGAAGTGTGTGCAGGCGTAGTGAATTTACGATGCGTATGAGTGCGCAAATTATTTCTTATATTATACAAGTGTAATACTTCTCACGGCACACGTAAAAAAGAACTTCAATACATTTGAACCTCGTTAATTACTTAATTGTGGAACAAGGTACAGTCAGGCGCGTAAATAAATCATGGGAAAACCACTATCTGGTTTGCCCGTGTCCATAATCTACTAAAGATACGCATCAGGGTGTGGCTCCTCTCGATTCGTTCCAGATACGCCTGTACAGGTGTATACACAAGTTTGATTAATTATTTTGTTGTATGATTTTGATATTTTCACTTTGTGTGTTGATTTATCATTTTCATTCATGAATTTATATTAAGTTAATCAACATAATGTTGAGTGTGTAGTGTTTTTAGTATTATGCACAGTCAAATCAACATAATTTGACAGCTCACACTAGGGGTGAAATAGTTTATAATTTTGTTGTGTATAACCTAATCAAATGTGCATTACATTTGATTAGGTTTAAGGTTTAAGAACTTTATTTCCTATAGGAATATGTAGTTCACTTACAATAAGATTAAAATAATAATTAGTAAGTAATACAATGTAATTATTAACACTAATGTGGTCCTATGCAGTCTTTGATATAATTATGTTGCGGTTTATTATTTTGTATTTGTTTTCAATTCAGTTTGAAATTTTGTATTTTTACATTTTTGTAGGTCGTCTCGCAATTTATTAAATAAGTGCACACCTGCAAACATAATGTTTTTTTCCGTAATTTGTTCTTGGTACACTTAATCAATTATCAATTATTATTCTCATAATACTTAGTATCGATAGTGGTATTATTATGCTGTATAGTCAGATTACAATTCAAAACACAAAATAATCTTACTTTTGACTTACTTTTCATTTTAACGACGTAGTCGCGGGCACAGTTAGTCTTTCATAAAGAATATATTAGACGGTTCATTTCTGTCTTTCAATTAAGAATCAGTTAAAATTATCCCTATAAACATAAAATTGAATAATTCTGTGTCATTGAATTCCGTGATGTTTTTTCATTTCTGTGCTTTTAACAGCATAATGTATTTATAACACCAAATACGCTACCTGCCTTTGTAATTAATAGTCTTAAACCCAATATTCATATTTGCCAAGAAGGTATATGTTTTCAAAAATTACGCAAGTAATTTGATTTTGATATTCCCCACGTTATTATAGTGAGTAAAATGCTTGTATACTACATTTCAATATTAAATGAAATATTTATTAACAAAAACAACAAAAATGTATTTCATTTTTGTTAACAACTGTACAAACAGTTCAGCTTCCATTGCATTCTTGATAACTTAATTAAACACTTTTGTTGGCCAGTCTGCTTTATCCGGGTTCGGTTAAAAGGAAAAACTTTGTTTAATATATAGAATGTCATTTTCAAGAGTGATATGTTGTCAATGTCACTCTAACGGAGTGTCGAGTCTGTACGCGTTCCTTTAGTATCTCACAACGCCCAAAATGTTCCGTCTGCCGTTCCACAAGGCGACCGCGGTCGTTCTGGTCGTGCGGGAACGGAGAAAGAATACAATTTCCTGCGGCCGGGCGGCATGTCGTAAGAGACGACAAAACAACCCACAGCCAGGTGGTAGGACATTTGCCCGACTGGATGGCTACCTCCCCTGGTCTAAAGTATGTCGCCACAACAACCTTGAGTTGTGTTCCGCCTCTAGTGACCAGGTTCCAGTCTCTCATAAGAAAGCAGCAGCGCATCTGTAGCACCTTTGGTGTTGCAAATGTCCATAGGCAATTTTAACCGCTTTCCATTAAGTAGGCCGTCTGTCTGTCTGCTGAACTCCTGCAATAAAAAAAATGTACTTTAGGTCAGAAAACTGTCCAAGTGGTGCATTCGTTCCGGCCAAAATCGAACCCATGTCGCATTGAGTTTGGGACGCGTTAACTAGCCATTGCGCTACCATGACTTTTGTTACTACTATTATTGTCCTAATATGCTTTTTATTCGCCAACAAAGAAACTTTTATCGATGGTAATCTATGGACTTAATGTCCGAAGGGCATAAATATGAAAGCCCTTCGAAGAGTTCCACAAGAAGTTATCACTTCAAAAAAAAGAGAAGAAAAAATAATAATCTCCATTTTACATTTAGAGAGATAGTGTTACGATCGACAAAGACCAATTCACACCTGCAGTTTATTACCTTCCCGCTTTTGGACTTCTTTTGTTTACTTTGTGTTTAAAAATTGTGATTAGAAAAAACAGGCCATTGTCTATTGTAATCTTTATGGTAGTCATTAGCCAGGTGTGATTCTCGGAAATTCAGTCCACGCGGTCGAGTATTGTGTCGAGACATATTGTATTTGTACAATATAAAGCTATGCCCGAGCGGAGGGGTGAGGCAGTTAAGTGATAACCACAAGCATGGCAAGACGTCAGTACATTCGATAATCTATATAGTGACGGACTTTGCGCGTGTTATTGAACCGTGCATTACTTTTGTACTGGTTGTATTCAGTTATATTTGTACCTGTGTTATACGTGTTTGTATCGTTCTAATAAATTCCATAATAATTCCTAGGGCATTTTAATTTGAGTCCTGCGACTCGTAACAATATTTATAGAAATATTTGCAGATTTGCGTGAAATATTTCTAAAGTTATAGCCAAATACAGCATATTATACATAAACGTTATTGCTAAGTTTTGCATGGTCATGTAGTGGTGTAAAAACTTTCTTACGCAAAGAACTTAACAAGCTACTTTTAAACTTGCGAGTGTCAATGCGAAATGCCGAGCGCGGCTTCATTTCTTATTCTGAATGATATTGTTTCTTATTTTTAACGAGGGTTCGTTACGTTCACGGTTTACTTCCAAAGTAGCTGACCCCTTCTATTTCGCTAGGTGTCATTAAAACATACAAAAGAACGCACGCATGCACATCAAGGCTTAATTAAGTTTTGTAACCTTTAATTAATTCACTTACGAGGAAAGCACTCGCAGTGCCTCGTAAGAGGATTTGCGCATTTCTTGCCAGAAGCGTTATTGCTGTTACAAATTTGACAGACGATCCCGTGCCACTTCAGCCGGGGTCATTAAAAAAATAAAAAATATTAGTATATAATAATACTCGGGAATAATGAAGCTTTCCACTGGTGAAAGAATTTTCAAAATCAGTTCAGTAGTACCGGAGAATACCGGAGAGAAGTGAGTTTGAATAATAGCATAAGGCAGTGTGGCCTATTAGACGAACAGTGAGCAGCTAACTGCTTGCTTCCAGTTTGCCTCTCTATAATTTTTAAATGGACTGTCAATACAGCGCGTAATGTACCCAGTTGCGGCGTTTTGCTTGCCGACTCATTTACTGAGCGGCCGATTAGCAGCGAACGATGTGCGCGGTCGGCGGCGCAGTTCGCTATTCCGAAGCGCTATTATTTTTAATTCAAAGGATGGACTCAGTATGGTTTCTTAATATTTATCTTCATTGAATGCCTCCGAAACATCATCACTCCGAGAATATCCATGACATTAAGCTCTTCGATCTGATCCCGCCATCTCCCTTCCATCATCGGACAACCAGACGCATCGGCATACAGCATTGATATATGGTGGATATTCCACCTATAAGAACGAAGTACATTCCTTTTTGCATCAGCTTCATTATACGCATTGTAAAGGATTGGAACTAATAACCGGAGTCTATTTTTTCCAAAACTTATAACCTAGGTATCTTCAAGCGCCATGTGAATAGGTACCTTCTAGGTAAGCATGCTCCATCCTAGATAGACCACTTACTACGATAAAAAAAGCACAACCAGTGTTCTTAGAACACCGATATATATTAACTCTTTACCTTCCATCCCAGGAGTTCGCATGGGCTTCGCGGCTAATACTTTGCTAATAGTTTGCTGCTAACTCAACATTAAGTTAGCAACCGTACGCCGCTCAGAGTCAGGCAGCAAACAGTCAGCTGCTCACTATTCGTCTAATGGAGACACGGCCTTATAAGTATCATTTCATGTGTACTTACTGGTACACTTTTGTATTTCTCTAGCAAAATAGTGACTCGAGCAGTGCTTACAAACGCAGTTCCGTTACGTGATCACTTCTCATAGAGAATAAGGCTTGAAGGCCGGTGCTGCTTCAAAATTAACACCAATCATTACACTAATAATGGGCTTTTAAGAACCCGCTCCAAATGCGTGTTATTAGTGAACAATTTCGCAGTCTTTTTGTTCCGCGTCGTGTGTGGCGGCTTCTTATTTGTGGTAGTTGCCTGGGCGATTTATGTGAGTATACTTTTGTGTTTAGAATAATTAAGTTTTATCCTCAGATGAACAAACGAGGTCGACTAAGCCCCGAGCTCTCAGAGTGAAGATAGTTAAAGGAAGACGGTTTGGGAATAGGAACTTAATATTAAATAAAGGATTTTATTGAAATGTTTCAAATTTTCCAATTGACGACTTCTATAAGTTGTTGTCCGAATTTTATTTGTATGTGGTTCATGCGTTGGCAACACCGCCCTCTCTGTGACCCTTCGTCTTATTGAAAAGAGCTCTCAATTGTTGTAATAATAATAATCTAATTAAAGTAAATTATTTCATAGTGCGAGCTTGTTTTATTAAAACTGGAACAGAATTAGTGATGATGAAGGTGGAATAGTTTCCAGATGTTAACCATAATTCAAATTTAAAAGTTTTTAATCAAAAAAGTTCCGCTGTAGAACACTTCTTTAAGGTCATACATGTAAGTCAAAATTTAAATCTACTTTCTCGCCTATGTACACCGCTTTCCAATGTGTTATCGCTGTTAAAATGAGAAGAAGCGGCAAGAAACTCCCCAGCAACACGTCTAGCTAAAAATTGTTTTTGTGCATATTTCCTATTTTACTTATATTTCAGGCTCTTGTTTTATAAGGTTTATACAGAAGTATGTTACACAATTACTTTTTGAAGAATAAATGCCGCACTCAGAGTCTGATAACGATTCATTAACATTAAAACATTGTAAACCTCCACATCGAGGTTGCCGATGTATGATACACCTCAACCTGCCTCGGGCAAGCGTGGTTGGTAATTATGCGTTCCATTAGTTTGTGTGTCTGTGAGATTTTGTAAATGTCTCATATTACTTTTAATGTATTGTATACTACCGTCTTTTAGTTCGTGAATAATGTAGTTGGATAAGCACTGGTTTTATATTATACTAGCTTCTGCCCGCGACTTCGTTCGCGTAGAATAGTTTAAAAAAAAAATAAGTTAAAAAACCCCTTGATTTTTAAATATTCTTCATTGGTGCTCCTCTCCTATTGCTCTTAGCGTGATAGTATATATCCTATAACCTTCCTCGATAAATGGGCTATCTAACACTGATTTTGTTTTTCAAATCAGACTAGTAGTTCCTGAGATTAGCGCGTTCAAACAAACAAACCTATCAGCTTTATGTATTATATATGCTGTCAAAATCTCCGCTTCTATTATATTACGTTGCAGAGAAGTTACTTCCAGTCTGTTATAAGCTGTTTAAGTAATTAAAGCTTTTTTAACTATCCCACGGGAACTCTTTAATTTTTCGGGATCAAAAGTATCCTACATGTTGATCAGGGATATAAGCTTCCACCATACAAAGTTTCCTATAAATCGATCCAGTCGTTTCCGAGATAACTTCTATTTCACTTCTTACATCCCCCTGACTCGGTTTTTAGCATTTTTTTCATTGTACAGAAATTTGACCTCTACAATGTTATTATATGTATAGATACTGTTTTTTTTCTTATGTATCTTTATGTTACATAAGAATATGTGTATACCTGTTTATTATCCTACATAAATAAAATAAAATAAAACAGGAGTCGAGCCCAACCGTGGGACTTTTATGGGCTGATTACATAACTTGCGTGTGAAAGTAGTTCTTAACGAAGTAACGGTTAATGTATTTCTTTAAAATACTTTTAACACAACCCTGTTATTACTGTCGTATTGACAACTTTTCAAGTCTTAAATGAAAGCTTTATTTGAATATTAAATTCAGTCAAATTCGTAAAACCGCCACATTGTTAAGTCAGATTTACATTCGCCTTATTATTTTTTTATTGGTCTGCAAAATTGAATATAGATAATAAACATAGTTTTTTTTAATATATTGACTAAAATAATTTTAAATCGCCTTTTCCTGCGGTTGGGCGGCCTGTTGTAAGTGGCGACAAAACAACCCATAGGCAGATGGTAGAGTATTTGCTTGATTGAATGGCTACCACCCCTGGTCTTGAGTATGCTGCCATAACAATCTTGGGTTGTGTTCCGGCATAAGTGACTAGGTTCCAGTCTCCCTTAAGAGAGCAGCAGCGCACTTTTAGCACCTTTGGTGTTGCAAATGTTCATAGGCGATGGTAGCCGCTTTTCATCAAGTGGGCTATCTGCCGCGTTGGTTGTCGCGTTTATAATGCTTATATTTTTTTTATGGCAGGAGCTCAGCAGACAGGTAGACTTGATGGAAAGCGCTAGCCATCGCCTACGCAGATTTGCGACACCAAACGTGCTACAAATGCGCTGCTGCTCTCTTCAGGGAGACTGAAACCTGGTCACTAATACCTGAACGCAACACAAAGTTATTATGGCGACACACTTTAGATCAGGGGTGGTTGCCATACAATGGAGCAAATGCCCTACCACCTGGCTATATATTTAAATATATTTCATCCATACATCCATTCTTACAAACTTTCGCGTTTATAATATTCATATAGATAGGGTATATTGTTCATCTCTACGTAATCCTTCATAAATCGTCAGATACACGCAAACGGTACTCTATCTTCAAGTGTGTCTCGTTTTCGGCAGGTCTCCTTGATCGGTCATTGTCAAGGTCAGCTCTAGCAGTAGCAATATGCACATGAACCAGTCAAGGGTGTTACGGTAATCGCCACTCACGTATGAACTTGACAAATGGACGCTTCCTCGTCTCGTAACTAGGCATGCATAGACCTGTCAGGTGACAGGTAAAGTCGCATTGTAGCCATCTCTAGGGCATTGAACTCCTCAGTCATGTTGCAGGTTGTAATAATCAAGATTATTTGCGAATTGGAGTTTTTATAAAAATCACGGTGAATATGGTTTAGTGTAATATATGTAATGGAAATTGTTTTGACCAAACAGTTATAGCCAAACAATGAAATCCTTATATCTCTACAAACCCCTTAATTATTATTTATTTATATTATTTTTTGTCTATACCTTACATTTTTAATTGCTTTGAATACAATGTAAGAAAACTTATTTGTATTGTATTCTACCCATAGTCCCTCAAGACTATAAGTAGAATACTGAGCCCAGATCACCGTCTTCTATGGGCAAGGTGCCCAGAAGGCTGGCTACGTTTCCTCGCTGAATCGCCATACTGATCCGTTGGCCGAGGTAGGCACCAGCCTTCTGATCACCAGAAGAGTCAATGAGTCGTTTCGATAAACTTTGGTAGAGGCTCATGGCCGCAGGACCCCACGGTCCAAGCGTCTCGACAGCAAACGGCACAAACATATAACTCTCACTGAGGGTTGCATATTTGCGTCGCTTGAGTGATTCCGCTGTTTCCGCCGCCGAACCGGCCGATCTAGACTCCTTCATTGTTCGTAGACCGAATGTTCAGTCGATATTTATTTTCAGTACAAAATTGTTTCGATATTGCTTTGAGTTGAAATAAATACAGTAGTCCTGTTCAAGTCTTCTTGAGTCTGTGACAGATCCATCACCTTACCGGGTCGATATCGCCGGTGATGTCCGGTTCTATCGGGTTTGTATCCAACTGCCATCTGACCTTCCTCTATCTACCGGTGTCTGTCCGATAGGGCTACCAGTCTGCCAACTTTTTGGCGGCATCAGTGCACCTTGTGACTATATTTTTTATTGATATTATTTATTTCGTCAAAATTATTACATATTCTACGTATATATCGGTGTATGTATAATCAGTGTGCTATGTACTTGATTATTTAGCTACTTATTCATGCAGTAATGGAAAAATACAATACAAGTTCCTGCGGCCGGACGGCTTGTCGTTAAAATCGTATTTGCCCACCTGGATGGCTACCGCCTATGATCTCTAGTATCAACCTTAAGTTGTGTTCTGTCATTAATGGTCAGGTTTACTTGAGAGTATGGTAGCACATTGGTGGCACCTTTGGTGTTACAAATGTCCATAGGTGATGGTAACTTGTGTTAGTGCGGGAGTTATATAACAAAACACGTAGAAGTTTGAAAACTGTTTTTTTGAATTCAGAACGAAGTACCAAGCTAAATTACAATTCATAACAAGCTATGATTCTCGAAGAATAATTAGCTACCTTAGAGCACTACTACGACATGTGCATCCGACCAAAGTCGTAGTGAGATTATATTTCGTTGTTTTTGTACAGTATCCAACTCCTGCTAAATATCCGCAGATGACTGTTTCAGCGATATCGGGCTTGGTAGGCTTCCCGGCTCCGTGCGAGCGGGGAGACGTTCAGCCCGGAAGCAGAGCGCTCCAGGAGAGGATGACTCTATCGGATTGAAGTGATACAAATGTGGATGAGATAATGACTCCACGGGCGGAGCCGATCTTAGTCTATCTTTACTACCGCTTCGCAACGTGCAAGCTCATACATGGTAGTAGTATAGTAGTTCGTGGTAGAGAAGAAGCGGCTGAAGATGATGTTTCGTCGCTACACCCGTTCACTTTTATATCCGATTAGCTAACTCGTGCCCATATCGCTGGGAATCATTAAAATTACACATGTATCCACGCACACACGCGCATGCACGCATATCAAGATTTAATCAAGCTTTGTAACTTTTAATTAATTTATAAACGCAGAAAGCACTCGCAGTGCCTCGCAAAAGGATGTGCCGCAATTCTTGCGTGGACTGTTATCTCTAACATATTTAGCAAGCGTTTCCGTGCCCACTTCGCTAGGCGTAAAACTTTTTTACTTCGCTGATTTATTAATCACAATCAAATATAGCCTCTGCCACTCGGGAGTAATGTTGTTTTCTACTGGAGAAAGAATTTTCAAAATCTGATCAGTAGTACCGGAGATTACCCCGAACAACCAAACTTACAAACTTCACCTCTTTATTAAATTAAATCTAATATTACATTCGATTAGAAATTACAACTACCCGCAATTATTACAATAGTAGGTGGTATTACTTACAACAAATATTTTTAACAGAATAAAACTACGTTTTAACGGTTTTAAACGCGTTAATTTATTGGTTTTTGGTTTTTCCGACGTTTCGGCCGCTTGTTAGTGGCCGTGGTCACGGAAGAAAAGTTTTATTCAGCCTACCGCCAACATGTTTATTTTAATCATTTAGTTTTAATTTTGTTTATGGTTATTATTTACTATATGGGAGCCTAATCTAATTTACCACCACTTCACAACATGTTATGGCTTGAAGAGAAGAACCGGCGCAAGAAACTCTTCAGCAAACATGCCTAGTTCTAAAAATTGTATATAATATTAAAATGGGTGAAAGGAAAAATAAAAGATGTTTGTTTGTTTTTTTGAAGAATGTTTTTAACATTTGACATAAAGTTAAAATATGTCAACAGCAGCCCTATTCTGGTCGTGTAACGCGCACGTGGTTGGCACATAACGAGTTACAGCCACCAACTTATTCGATATTGTTATGACTGCAAATACTGAAAGACAGATGATTTATATGTGGTGAAGTGCCGCTGAGTCACAAACACACACACGCATTGAACCACCGAAAGTATGCTTAGAAATTCAAAGTTATATGAGTCATGCTGAAGTTCAAGTCTGCTGAGAATAAACTGCTAGAATTGTCCTCTCCGAGGAGGACATCTCCGGACATAACATGACTTATAGCGGCGGCGTTGCTACTTGAATATTATATTTATGTTTTGGTCTTAAATAACACTGGCCTAGAAAGAAATTGTCTGTATTTTCGAAATTCGGCCACAATAATTAATTTCGACTACCTTCTATAATTAGAGATTTCGCCAAGGCTACACCGTTATTTGACTTGGACAATAAACAAAAGAGTATTTATATGTGTGCGCGCGTGTGTGTGCCAAATACATGGTAGTGTGTGTAATGTTTTTTTTGATTAATTTGATGTTTTTTTTATGCATATTTTTTTTTAAATATTAGCATTCGGCACTTCTTCTCTATATAAACATATAAGTGTGCGAAATTTCATACTCCTCCGTTTACGCAATTTTCGTCAAAATGTGTACTAAGTTTTTGCTTCACGTATTAATACAGCGTGTTTCAGACCTTACGACAATAAATCAGACCACGTTTTCGTCATGACGTACTCTACCCAAATACAAAAACGAATCAAGGTAGCTTCTTTGGTTTGGCCACAGGACCTCATTTTTCATTTCAGAATTTTACAACAACATGTATCTGTTTTTGTGAATAAATCGGTAGGTTAGTGACCAAATGTATCATGTTGCCAGCTCGTCTCTTCATCATTAAACGCGGAAGATGTTCATTCTTACCAAGGTCAGTAAACCAATATTTACAAGATGTTCTGTTTTTATTGCCTTTTTATCGTAATTATTTTTTTCGGAAATTGCTTTTTTTAAATTTTGACATTACGGTTGATTTAATAGTACCAAAAACTTTGCATGGAGTAAGACTGCTAAAATTATGATTTATTGTCATTTGAAATGAAACACGTTGTATAGATATATTTTTTTAAATAATAAAAATATTACATAGGTATACCACGGTACATAAAATATATACAGGTCTTAAAATTATAACGTATTTTTTTATTGCAGTAGTTCAGGCAGACGGCCCACTATATGGAAAGCGGTTACGATCGCCTATGGACATTTGCAACACCAAAGGTGCTAGAAATGCGCTGCTGCTCTCTTAAGGGAGACTGGAACCTGGTCACTGATGCCGGAACACAACTCGAGGTTGTTATGGCGGCGACCAGGGGTGGTAGCTATCCAATCGAGCAAATGCTCTACCACTTGATTGTGGGTTGTTTTGTCGTCTCTTACGACATGCCTGCCGGTCGCTGGAAATTGTATTCTTTCTCCGTTCCTGCACGGATGTTGCCTTCCTGCACAAACTGGATGGACTTTCTTCCTGTATAGACAATAATGCTGTTTCTGACGGTCCAGGGGTTATTCTCAAAAGTGTTAATAATCCATAAAATATTGTGGATAAGATTTTAAGATTGTTTGCTTAAATAAAGAAGAAAGAAAGAAGAAAGAAAGAAAACGAGCAACGAGTCATCACACAACGAGATTGGCATATGGCAATGAATTGTACGGTGATTAATATATACTAAAAAAGTGTTGCGATGGTACAAAATAGGTGCAGTTCAGCATGTGCCAGGCAACAGGTGCCTGACGCTGGTTTTCAACTGCACCCTAGGACGGACGGGTGTTGCACTGTTATTTATATATATAGTGTGAATAACAATAAATTACATACATAGATATACATACGGTTATTATAAATCCGTAGTACGTAAGTACTTATCCGTGCAGGAACGGAGAAAGAATACAATTTCCTGCGGCCCGGCGGTCTGTCGTAAGAGGCGATAAAACAACCCACAGCCAGGTGGTAGGGTATTTGCCCGACTGGATGGCTACCACCCCTGGTCTAGAGTATGTCGCCATAACAACCTTGTGTTGTGTTCCGGCGCTAGTGACCAGGTTCCAGGCTCCCTAAAGAGAGCAGCAGCGCATTCGTAGCACCTTTGGTGTTGCAAATGTCCATAGGCGATGGTAACCGCTGTCCATCAAGTAGGCCGTCTGCCTGTCTGCTGATCTCCTGCAAAAAAAAAAAAACAATAATAATTAGTACTCAGAGAATTAGAAACAAATATTTGGGGGATACCGATGAAATAAATATTCATAATACATGATACACATGATATATATTAAATTACACGCTTTCGGGGCCCCGTATCATCTTTGATACGGCTGATACGGTGGTAGCTATGCCCCTGCAGCGTGGATACATCAAAGCAACGCGGACAAAGTTTGGTACTAGCACAAAATATTTATCAAGCACAAAATTCAATTTTAGCAGCAATTTCGTTATCGAATCCGAAAACAAGAAGTCGCTCCAACTAATTATAGAAACAGAACAAGATAACTTATTGAAATTGCATCGGCCAAATTAAAACGGATTCAACAATTCAATGTTTAGATACTGACATTAGCATTCTGGTTACTATTAATCAATTCAATTGGCAATAGATAGGGCTGGACGTCCTTCGAAGGCTGTGTTGTGACATTTGTTAAGGCATTCGGTGCATGTGATACTTATTTAAAAGGAATTTTCACTGTGAACGTAAACAATTTTGTTGGTCGGAACTAATAGGGGTTTCCCACATTAGTCGGCACGGTTTCGGCAAATCAAGTATTTATTGAGTAAGGCATTTGCCCTGGATGGCTAGCACTCTAGTATGCCGTTATACTTAACAGCCTTGAGTTGTATTCCTGTATTAGTGGCCAGGTACCAGTCTCCCCTTCGAGACAAGCAGCAAATTGGTAGCTTTGAATAGAACAGAATATAATATATTTATGGCGTAATGCATGTACGATAGACGAAAGATGTTACGGTTTTTATAGTATCAATGCATTCGGCCCATAATTGGGCGTGCAAAATTAAAATTACAAAATTGGTTTATAAACATATTTTTACAATGAATGAATCAATACAGTTAAAATAAAAATTAATAATAATAATCAAAGACATACAGTATAATAATAATCTATATTTGGTATTACAAATATCCACAGGCGACAGTTATTTCAGAAATAAACAAAAATGTTGTTGTTGATTGGAACTATGAAAGAGGGACTCCACATACTAGTCGGAAAGTCGAAATTCGACAAATGTAGTATTGTCATTGCTAGGTGGTAAGGCATTTTATCTTCTGGAAGGCTACCCTGATCTAAAGCGTAGCGTAGCGTTGTATTTCGGTATTATTTGTCACGTTTAAGTTGGCAAATGTCCATAGGCGGCATAGACGGTAATAGTTTAACATTATGTAGGTCGTCAGCACTCGTCAGCCTGTCTGCTTATTTTTATTTAAAAAAACCAGTTTTGGTTGTTGGATCTAATAGGGAGTCCACATATTAATCGACAATGGTTTGGCAAATTAAACATCGAGCCGGTGAAAATGATAACAATAACGCTCTTACGTCGCAGGTGTATTATTTTATTTCATAAGTTAAGAAGACTGGCAGACGGCCCACCTGATGGAAAGCGGTTACCATCGCCTATGAACATGCGTAACAACAAAGGTGCTACCAATGTGCTGTCACTCTCTAAAGAGAGACTGAAACCTGGCCACTAATACCAGAACACAACTTAAGGTTGTTATGGCAGCGTACTTCTAGACCAAGGGTGGTAGCCATCCAGGTGGGCAAATACCCTACCATCTGGCTGTGGAGTGTTTTTGTCGCCTCTTACGATAGGCTGCAGGAAATTGTATTCTTCCTCCGTTCCTGCACAGATTAAAGTGTTAAAGATCTTTTTGCTTATATGTGCCGAATCCGTGCCAACTAATATGGGAATTCCTTTTTTAATAAATACACCAGTGTCATATGTTACGCGATGTTCATCACAGCAGTTATGAGAACCATAGAGTATATTAATATAACATAGACAATCGTCATAGATAATAATATGATCCTGGCAACACTATGATATAATTGGTATTTTTAGCAATATTGTAATATTATTATTTTGTAGGGTAGTTTCGTAGTATTTTCGTATAAAAAGGCGGTGAGGCGTGTAGACGGTTCATTGCTTACTGTGTGGTGTGAATAGTCACACCAAAGGCTGGACAATAAAGGGGAAACTCTGCCCAAATAGTTAATATTTGGTATCTTCGGTACTTTCTTACCCAAATCTCTGCAAGGCTGTTTACAGATACTTTTAATATATCATGATAGAATTAATTTTAATGATAGTTTACATCTATATATTAATACGCGAAGCAAAAATACAGCAAAAACTGTATCCAGTTTTACGAAAGTTACGCAGACGGAGTATAAAATTTCGGACACCTATAGTTTATATAGAGAAGAAGTTCAGGATGCTAAGATTGTTAAAATTATGCATAACGATTTAATAAATAAAAAACATTACACACACTACCATGTTTTTGACACACACGCATATATAATCTATTGTTTACGACATTATCCGCCGGGCTCTTGTCACCGCCGGGGTACCTGCCGTTCTGGAACCAAACGGCTTGTGCCGCGACGATGGCAGGAGGCCGGATGGGATGACGTTAGTACCTTGGAAGATGGGCCGCCCCTTAGTGTGGGATGCTACTTGCGTTGACACTCTGGCGGCGTCCCATCTTTCAAGTACGTCCACTACCGCCGGTTCTGCTGCAGCCGAACAGGAGACCCTCAAGCGCCGGAAGTACGCCGCCATCGGCAATTGTTACACATTTGCGGCGTTTGGAGTGGAAACTCTTGGTCCGTGGGGTCCTAGCGCTCTAAAACTTTATCAAGATATCGCCGAACGCCTAATAGACCTCTCACGCGACCAAAAGGCTGGCGTCTAATTTGCTCAAAGGATAAGCATAGCTATTCAGCGTGGTAACGCCGCCAGCCTTTTGGGAACGTTACCGGTAAGTGACAGTGGTTTGGGACCAATATTTTATTTATAATTTTGCTCTCTATTTGCATTTACATTTTTAAGTTAGGTTTATTTATAGGATATTTTAGTTTTTGTTAATAGTTGTTAGATTTAGGTAATTTCAGAGTTTATCAGTTTAATATTTTTGTTTACCTAATAAATATTATACAACATTGTTTATTGTTATAGTCAAATAGTGTAGCCTTGGCGAATTCTGTGATTATAGAAGTATAGTCTTTGACATAAATTATTGTGGTCAAATTTCGGCCGACAACCGACCGTTGGCGACCATCAACGGGCAACATCTATTTTTCATCTCCCTAAATGTTAAGTAGGTAGTACATCCCTAAATATTATTTTTAATTCTTGATATTTTTTTATGATACAGCATTAAAAAATACGTACAACCCTAAATTTTCAACCCTCTACGTTCAACCCCTTTTTTTTGGGCAGGACGTCTGCCGTGACAGCTAATGATTAGATAAAGATATGAATTCACTACTAACTAAGCTTGTACAAAATCTAGGCGTTTTGAATAACGTGATAAAAAGTATTTCAGTGGATTTGGCTGTTCGCTCCCGTATTACTGAATAGGGGGCAGTCAGGACCGGGCTTAATTTTGATGCAAAAATTGTGTTTTCGCGCACCGCATTGATCGGTATGCGCCGTCGCGGCAGCGGCCGGCGCCGTGTCACTCCGACACGCGCCGACGCGCCTTCGATTGTATAAATGTCAACAGGATGCGTCAAAAACGCTGCTTTATTAACCACTAGCTTTTGCTCATAGCTTCGATCGCCTTAATGTTATCATATGGTGATGGGATAAAAATGTGTGCTGGGGTACATAGTAGAAATAAAACTTCAACGGACAAGTGGAAAAACGAATATAATTATATATATATTATATTATATTAGCTGATCCGGCAGCCGTTGTCCTGTCCTGAAAATATAAAAAGCTATGTATGGTACAAAGTCCAGCGTTTTGCTATTAGGTACGGCCTCGCTAGCTGTTTGCTGGCTTCGAGAGATTTCCTTTGGGTTTTTTCAAATGTATATTTTGGTATTATAAACAAACACTACAATTTTGTTTATCTGTATAGATAATCGCGCTAAACTTAATCTAAGTGATTAGAAGAGGATGGTCAGGACTTTATCCTTGCAGGAATAGAGAATGAATATTTACCAATTCCTGCAGCCCGGCTGCCTTTCGGAGGCGTTAAAATACAGCCGAATGGTAGGGTATTTCATCCCTGGTCTATGCCGCTATAGGTTATTACCTGAGTTGTATTCCCGTCCTTCCTCTAAGGCCGGTAGCACATTGGGTACTACCAAACACTGCACTGCTACTTAAAGACGCTCTACTATTGAAAATATCCATATGCAATAGCAATCACTTCCCACTTTACAGATGGGCCGTCAACCAAATCAATTATTAAGGATAAACACAATATGAGCGGCTCGTTCTCCTGGAGCGTACATGGGATGTTTGTTACTCTTTAACATTAAAACTGCTGAACGTATTTTGATGGAACTTTAAAATAATATGTTTTATACATCACAATAACAAACAGACGTAAAAAAAATAGAAATAACGTTTATTTTTTTATTATTTCCAAAAACAGACCACCTGATGTAGATGATGGTAAGTGATCACTGCTGCTTATGGATAAACTCGAAGAAATTTCAAATTGCGTTTATTAAATACCGTAATTTATTCCAAAATAAGAAATCAAAGTTTACACGTGCGTAACCGAAATATTATTTATCAATTATGAAGCATCCTGTAAATAAAGTCAATTGTGGACACATTGAAATGCGCTCGATCGTTTATCGATGATAAATCAACCGACTTCATAAATAAATATAAATAAAATTAATGTAATAGCACTTGTAATTTTATTTATGTGAATCAACTGTGTGTCTATTAAAATTTTGCTAACAGTTGATTGTTTATGCTTTGAAATTGCTACTCTTTGTTTAGAAGTCTAGAGCATGAAAGAAGAGTGATAGGAATACCCAACTCCTTTTCAATTTCGTAAATTTCATAAATTTTATGAAATTGAAAACTTTAATTTTTTTTATGCATGAGTTCAGCAGACAGGCAGACGGCCTACTTGATGGAAAGCGGTTACCATCGCCATGGACATTTGCAACACCAAAGGCTACAAATGCGCTGCTGTTCTCTTCAGGGAGACTAGAACCTGGTCACTAATGCCAGGACACAACTCAAGGTTGTTATGGCGGCATATTCGACACAGGGGTGGTAGCCTTCCAGTTGGGCAAATACTCTACCACATGGCTGTGGGTTATTTTGTCGCCTCTTACTACAATCCGTCCGGCTAGAGGAAATTGTATTTTTTCTCCGTTCCTGTGCGGATAAAAAAATATGACAGGTATAAGTATACTGATAAAAACCGATCAACAGAGGATCCGTTATTGGCGATTCGTAAAAAAAAACGATACATCATAACGAATGCACGATGCGAAACAAGTTTCGCATCGTGCATTCGTTATGTCGCGATTCGTCCAAACATCCGATTAGATGTTCACACTTGATTCGTGATTAAATTTCCTCTTAGACGAACTATTGTCATAAATAATAGCGAATCGTGTTTTTCGGCGAAAGTGATCTATGAAAGATGGTAGGTCATTTAGTACGAATCCGTCATTTTTACGATTCGCGATTCGTGTAAACACGGCTACTTAAATACAATTTTTTTCTAGTCTCAACTCTCCGGACGAACTTGATTGTTCGGGCTTAATGCTACTTTTTATCTTATTTATATATTTTTTTCTATTCTGTTCTTTTATTTTCTTTTCAAAAAATCTTTACAATGTCCTTGCAGCTAAACATTGTTCATACGCTAGGGCAATTTTCTTTATTTCTTGGTTACATGCTATTTCGGCGTTAATTTTATTGATGCCTTATTTTCTATCCATTATGTTATGTTTACATTTATATATGTATATCTTAAACGTTTATGTATAACTTATCGTATTTAAATACCATTGCCACTGACAAAAAAACACGAATCGTCATGTGGCAACCCTTAGGGCCCGCTCGATCAGCGTGATATCACGCTCACACAGAATATCCAAGTTAAACGATTAGCTTCCAGCTAATGGTGTTTCGTGCGATAAATGAGAGTTCCGATGGTCCACTTCCTTGTTGAAGTTTACACGAGCGAAATCACTTATAATATTCTAGTAACAAAATAAACGAGGTGGAATGCTTAAGTTAGTGAACTAAATTATGTATATCTCTTATTGAAAACATTGTACTTATTAATCACTTAATCATGCCTGACAGACAGTAGGAGGCAACTTAATTCAACACGTGTAGTTTACCCACAATTGTTACAGACCATTGTTAAGTTATAATAATAACATTTTACATAATTGTTGTGAATTTTAAAGAGATTATTGACGACAATATTGCCAGTCCAATGAATAATCGAAACCAATCGCCATTACTCAAGATATCGGTATAATCCTAAATTAATGTATTCTCTAAAACAAAATAACACATCTACTCACCTGTATAGACATGTCAAAAGTAGAGTACAATGTTACGTTGCAAACCCTTTCGGATTTTAAGATGTAGATTTAAAAAATTGGTTCGTTTTGGTCTTTACTCCATTGAAATGTTACATGAGCTTTGCATTTGTTAGAGGACGCAATTTTATTTTTGGGACATGTGTGGGGGGTCAATAGAAGCTTAACCTCAAGTTTGTGGAGTCGCCACCCTTGTCCCCAGGCCGCCATCTTAGATAAAGTGGTGAAAACACTTCTTTCGCGATATCTCGGAAACTATGCGTCTTACAAAAAATTTGTGAAGTCATATATTGTAGCAAATTGTTTTGCCTACAAATATGTTTATATAACTTTTTGCCCTAAATTAAAAATTAAAGAAGTTATAAGCAAAAAACTGAGTTTTTTTTTTATTCATTCCTCTTTTCTTTATCATAGAACTTACCAAATTTAACTTATCGAATCTACCTGCTAGAAAAGGTCCCCCGTTTTCCCCGTCACCTATGAGGAAGTGTCTTTTTCCAAGATGGCGGCCGGGGGACAAGGGTGACGACCCCACAAACTTGAGGTTAAGCTTCTATTGACCCCACACACATGTCCCAAAAATAAAATTGCGTCCTCTAACAAATGCTATATTCTACCCTTAAACTGTAAGATTTCAATGGAGTATTATGCCAAAAAGGTTTGCACTGAAAATCAGTGTTGTGTCGGACATAATTCCGGCACAGTAACATGCTGAGTGCAAACTTTGTGTGCTAAAAATGCGTCGTACAAATTCTCAAAATATGCTCTGTGTATTATACAAATGTATAAGTAATGTAATTACGTCGCTATTTTTGCAAATAAAGTTTTTCTTTCTTTCTATAAATAAAAATTATGTATGCTTTTGTTTGAATAAATAAATTTTAAAATAATACATACATACATACATACATACATAACTTCACGCCAGGTCCCTTGCGGGGTAGGCACGAACAACAGAGCGCCATACAGGTTTATTCTTACACACCTCATTTTAAAATAATAATAAATATAATAGCCTAAGATCCCGCTATACAACGACCTTCACCGAGATGCTTATTTGATGAAACCTATTTTTATTAAATTTAATGTGTCAATAAATATATTGCATATGGGTTGCCTAAAAAATTTCAGTCCAGTATATGATTAAATAAATAAATAAAAAAAAATTAACATTTCACGGGTTAGTTTATTAAACAAATTCTATACCAATCGAAATTATGAAGCCAATAGAATATGCAAATGTTAGGTTGCCTATTCTTTTCCGGTCACAACTCTCGGGTAGCCGATTGAGATGCCGAGATCAGATGTGGTGGATTTTATATTGTGCCATACACTTCGCAGTGTATATACGTGTGTAGATACGTGTCAATTTCACTATTCCTCCAAAACTGTCCGCTTTAGGTCCTAACATTACACAAATGCAACCTTTACCATTTTTTTTTACTTCAGATAATAAAGATTATCCCAGTTTACCAACTATCAATTACTTTATTATATTTTTTAATTTGACGGCCCAACTGTGATGGCAAGGGGTTACCGTCGCCTACATGCTGCCGGTCATGAAGGAGAAACTGGAAACTGACCACTGTTGCCGGAACACAACTCAAGGTTTTGGCGGCATAATTTATACCAGGGGTGGTAACTATCCAGTCGGGCAAATTCCCTACCACCTAGCTGTGGTTTGTTTTATCGTCTCTTACGACATAGAATTTAAGTAGAGGTCAATATTTTATTAATCAAAGCAGCTAAGTATTGATTTCTTGAATCCAAAAATTTGAAATTAACGAATAATATACTTTCAGCCAAATAAAATAGAAATGCAATATATCTAATCCGAAATAGCTTAATTACTCCCATCAAATATAATAATGTGTCACCGACATTATAATGTTCTGCAACGTGACCATTAAAATCTTTCGACACGTCCCGTGAGAAATGGCAACACCTCGATGCAATTTTGTAAATGGGATAGTTTGACGATTAATATTATTGTTGCTAACGCGTCTTTTGATGTATGTATCAGAATGCAATATATATAATATATCAAAACATTTTACATTATAATCATCATAAGATTCTTGAGCTTTTTTGAGGCGGAAATGCATTTCGCACACTGCTGCGTCCTTTACTAGGGATTAGACCAAAGCTACGAGAGGTGATATCCACGAATGGAGCACCAGAGTCGCCGGCTTGTGTGGAGACTCGAAAACATAGTCAATACTCCACTAAAACCACCCTCCTCCCATGTGCCCCGCGCTTATGGCAGGAAGAGCGTGAGACTTAGAACGTAGTTACGCCCACGCTGCTCCTAGCGCTTCAGATTCTTGACCATTCTCTAACCCTCTCTATTCCCGTTCATCTATTTGACTTCTTTGTACGACATAGTATAAGATACATATAGTTAGGCGCGAAGTACACTAACTCTGGGATACTACATAATTCATTTTATTTATATATTTACGGAAAGGTTTTTTGGGACTGACCTCTTATACAAGAAATGTCGTATTATTATGATAGAACTTCCCTTAGGTAAGTTCGTTTAATCATATAAATCTCCAAAAGTAAATGTTATTTTGGAACCTTGTGAATTAAGATATGATCATACAAGTCTAAGCATAGTTTAGAATGCTTAAACTATTGTAAATGTTCGCTCACGTGTCCCAAATTGCTGTATTGTACCGGGTAGGTCATGATTAACGAGCCTTACAGTAGTTTTGTCTTGTTTACTTGAAAATAGAATATTTAAATGGACTGTGGTAATTGTAGGTATTGCACAATCAAAGCAATCGCTAGTGTGAACACGTCTACGTTCTAACGGATTTACTTCTAAAAACACTAGAGTAAGAACCGTCTGAAGTTGTTCTGTTGTCTCCACCATCTGTAATGATGATAGATAGGTACAGATTTTTTTTAAAACTCAATTTTAAAGTTATTTAAAATAAGAGAAAACCTTTCATCTTATATATAAAATTCTCGTGTCACAATGTTCGTTCCCATACACCTCCGAAACGGCTGGACCGATTCTCATGAAATTTTGTGTGCATATTGGGTAGATCTGAGAATCGGACAACATATATTTTCCATCCCCCTAAATGTTAAGGATAGTCCACCCCTAAATAGATTTTTGAATTTATAGATATTTTTTTATATTTTTAAGATACGGTATTAAAAATACATACAACCCTAAATTTTCAACTCTTTACGAATAGCCTCTATTTTTAATAGCCATATTAGTATTTTTATAATTTTCTACTGGAATTATTTGGATTTTAATTTGAACCAGGTAGATGGCGCTGCAATCGGGTATCAGAATTTAGGTGTTCTTTTTGTTGTTGTATGTGTTGAAGTTTGTCCCGGAATGGTTTAAATAAACGATTGGACGTTGTAGGTGGCGCAGCGATACTCCTCCTAAACGCTGGACGTTATATTGATGTCATTTTTTGTTTGTTCAAGTGGATTTGAGAATAGTTTAAATTAACATTTAACATTTGGTCCCGGTAGATGACGCTGGAATCGGGTTCTAGATTTTTATTTTTTAAAGGCAGGACAACGTCTGCCGGGCACAGCTAGTCATATTATAAAATTTTGTTCGTCTGAAAACTAATTATTATATCACAGTAGTGATGCATACAGATATGAAATTATTCATACCATTTTCCATTCGGGTCGAACTTCTTCAGCTTGTCTGCTATGCATTATGAAATTGCAAGGGCTCTTATTGGACACTTGGTTAATTTTTAGTTTTAAGAAATATTCAAAACTGTTAAAGGATTAACGTTTGTTGTACGAATAATAAATTTATATATCTGCAAATACCTTGTTAGTCTAAATCGAATTTACCGAATTGGTCAACAGTGAAACAATCATTCCTAACAATTAACCAAAGGTGTTAAATAACGTCTCGTAATTGGATAATGCTTGTGATTAATAGACTTGCATTATCGGACGATTGGCGCCAGGAGTTGTTCGTTCGTGTAACGATAATACGCAGGCGCCGATTTGGCGATAACAAAGTTCTGATTCAATACCTTAAACGTGCCTTGTTAATCAAGTAACACGCGGATAATCTGTCCTGTAAGGGAATTTTCAAAACGTTAGTTCTTGTACACAGACGAACCTAAAGACACAGTCATTAAAATACTTACAATAGACTAAATGAGAATATCTGTTTCTTTCACCTTCTCTCCGTTATTTAAGGTCTGCATAATATATTGCTTTTAAACATTTTATTTTTTATTTTCCCTACGTTTCACATAAATAATAAAACTGCGTTTTAACGGTTTTAAGACCAGTAATTTATTTGATTTTGGTTGATTTTATTTTGACACTTGTCATCTTTATTTTCCGTGATCACGGCCACTGAGAAGTGACCGAAACGTCGGGATAACCAAAATCATATAAATTAACGCGTTTAAAACCGTTAAAACATAGTTTTATTATGTATATTATGTATATGTATACTTAAGAAAATATTATATTTCATATAAATGTTTGATTAATCAATCATATCTGTTGATGTTGTAAGTGTGGGTTGAAACTGTGAATAACAAGGTGCGACTTACATTGTTTGTGAACTAATACACTATTATGAGAACTATAATAGTGTATATGCATAATATAGGGCTGGAGCTTTAAATTGACATAGTTTTAATAAAAATATTTATAGTCAAAATGGCAAATTCTGTCAGTGGGGAAACTCCATACATACATACATAACTTCACGCCAGGTCCCTTGCGGGGTAGGCACGAACAACAGAGCGCCATTTAGGCTTATTCTTACAACTCCATACAGCTCTCATTATTTCAGTATTTGAGTAGTTGCGACCACAACAAATCAGTCAGTGAAGATAAGACTCCATTGAATTTTAGTAAGCGTTAAATTCCATTCAAAAAAACTAAAAAAACTAGCGGTGTATGGACTTACCCCATTAACGGACTTCACCACCTTGACTATAAAGGTGAAATCATTCTTATGAATTTAGGTTATGAGCCAACTTAATAAGAATTATCTCATTCTTTAAAGTTATCTACCCTTAAGTAATTGATTCAGTCATTACTCGCAGTTAAAATTTAAAAGTGAGCCCTAATGCTGATTTTTCAATCATCAGATAAAATTTTAACCTGAGTGAGTTAAAAAGCAAAACCATTCAACTGTTTTATTAATGCAACTGATATTTTTAATTTTTCCATGTTTTATTCTATGAATAACTTTTATCTGGTGATTGAAAGATTGGCTCGTAGTTTAAAATAGCTGCTTTCAGTTTTCAATTTATGACTGACTTAACTTAATGAAAAATGTTTTGAATATTAAGACGTTGATCAAATGTTACAATTGTGGTTTTCTATGAATCCCAGAATGCTTATCTACGTCTGCAAGGCGTACATGTTTTAGAAAACAATTTCTTTTTTGGTAACGGTAGAAGTTAGCGTCTTGTAGTTTCAGAGGCTGACGAGAGCTTGTAGATGGTACCTGTCGCTAAAATAAGTTGCATTTTTTTAATTTGTAGAGGTACATCACGCCTGCGAGACATATGTTTAGTAGGCTCTGTGTAACTTTTAACTCTCTATATAATTGTTCGTAAATTATATGTAATCATTAAAAATCTTATTACTTTTAATCATATTGAGATATCTGTCTTATAAATAACTAATTAACATAAAAATATTACATTGTTTAAAAAATATATAAATTTTAGATTTTCTTTAGAAGTCCATTGTTTGTCTGAACGTAAGCATGTTTTTAATTTGTCGTAATAAATAACTGCGATTGTAAATTAAAATTTTACAACGCCTCTGAGACTTATGTTTGGCTTTATGTACTCCTCAAATAGATTAGGTTTCTCGGGTTAAATTAAATACGGTATCACCTGTAATTGGCCCGCATGCTATGAGTTTAGTTTGTCACAAAACGATTGTAATTACTTTGCCATTAGTTGTATTCTGTCTTTTTTTTATTAGCCTTTATTGCTGAAACCAAACAATGATACATACAGTTTGTTACATACAGTAGCAAATTGTTTTAACTTAAATCTAACACATCGGGTTTCCCGGTTCAGTGTTCAGCGTGTCCAGTGACACAGAGGCCTCTTCCAGCTGCTTCCATTCTTCCCTATTGGTAGCTTTTCTAGACCAGGTTGGCCCTCCATTCTGTCATAGTGCAGCCCTAATTATGGCGGCGACAAGATCAATTCTATCGATCCTAATAATCAAATGAGAAACACTACAATTATCTAGATTACATCCATTCAATATACAAATGACTAATTAATGCTTGTAAATGCAAATCATGTTGTATCATTCTATATCGGTTCTGCGAGTCCGAGGTCTTAGTGCAGAAATTCTTGAACTTTCAAAAAGTTTCTTTTCGAGACTGTCCTCTGGAATTCCTGGGATAAAAAATATCACACATTTATTAGTTTAAATTTGGTATCGATCAGTAAAAAAATCACATTAGAATAGTTTTTTTTAGTCTGTTCATTAAACAACTCTCGCAAGATTCCCATAGTAAAAAGTAGCGCAAATTTTAAGTCTAAAAATTTACTGTCGATCAGCAAAAACCGTATCAAAATTGTCCCCGTAGTTTTAACGTAAATCCCGAACAAACAGACAAGGTATCTAAAAAAAACCAATTACTTCGTGTTTTCCGTCGTTTATATAGTCTATTGCAGTTGTTTTATTAACTTCAGTGTTCATACACAGCATATTTAAAACTTTATAATATCACAGATAACTTTTCGAAGAATTACTGGAGTCATAGGATTTAGTAGCTCGGCATTAGTCTGTCTTCCCCAGGGATACGGTACATTCGTACATTTATGCATCAATTCTAACGATACATATTGAAAGTATTATTAGAGTGGTCTAGCAACTAATTATCAAGTAGTGTCCGATTGGTGGCGACATTCGTGAGATTATCTGCCAACTATTGGCGCCGTCTAGTGGTCGTTTTAATAATTAACATTAACATAATCCTATATGTCATGATTCTGAAGATTTACGTAGTAACTTTGATATTTACGTCTCAGACCAACAAAGTAATAAGACCGAGTCCCGTCTCAGAGTGAACCCGACTAAAGGAAAGCCTATAGCTTCGCAGTGCGTTATGACAACTTAGTATTAAATTAAAACCTCCAAGGGACACAACGTCAACTTGATTTTAGTTATAATAAAACTACGTTTTAACGGTTTTAATCGCGGTAATTTATTTTATTTAGGTTTATCCGACGAAATAATAATTTCTTTTATTTTTTCCTTCCACTCATTTTAATATTATATAAAAATTTTTTAGAACTAGGCATGTTTGCTGAAGAGTTTCTTACGCCGCTTCTTCTCTTCAAGCCTCAACATGTTGTGAAGCGGTGGTAAATTAGATTAGGCTCCCATAGAATAAATAATATCCATAAACAAATTAAAACTAAATAATTAAAATGAACAAGTTGGCGGTAGGCTGAATAAAAACTTTGACAATACACGTTTGACAAATGTCATCTTTGTCTTCCGTGACCACGGCAACTGAAAAGCGGCCGAAACGTCGGATAAACCTAAATAAAATAAATTACCGCGATTAAAACCGTTAAAACGTTGATAAGGTGAGGTGTGTAAGAATAAGCCTAAATGGCGCTCTGTTGTTCGTGCCTACCCCGCAAGGGACCTGGCGTGAAGTTATGTATGTATGTATGTATGTATGTAAAACGTTGATTTTAGTTATTTTTTATCTTGAGATAGGAGCACTCATTAATGTTTTAATGCTATGTTTCTAAATTTTCATAAGAATTATATTGAGAAACAAAGAGTTTTTTTGATTCTTAATATTTTTTTATGGATTTTTAGTAATAGATTATTAACATATTAATGAGTGCTTTGCCTGTAAAAACAGAAAAGACCTAAAATTAAGATGGCGTAGTCTTCCTTGGGGGTGGCGAAATAATCAAATTAGCTGAGCCGTCCTAACTTTATTTGGCGCAGGGGTGCGAAAATCAGTTTGCGCCCCCCTACCGACAATAAAATACTAGATTGTTACACAAGGCATGAAATATGATAGTTCGAGTGCCTAAATAGGTCTTTCATCCGAGGTAAATACTTTCCTTTGCATTTCCAATATGAGTAAAGTAAATAAAAACTGCTTAGTTAAACAAACAACTACTTCTCTAATGAAATCAGACGTTAAATCCATGAAATCTGATGAGCTCATTTAATACGTCACATGATACGTCAAGTATTTTTTTGCCTTCTAGCAGCCATTTTTTTTTGTCATTGATGATGAACCGGATTATGGAATGTCCGTATGGAATCCGTATGTGTCCCGATTATGGAATGAGCTCCCTCCCGCGATTTTCCCAGAGCGCTACAATATGGGGCTCTTCAAAAAGGGCGTGAACAGATACCTAAAGTCTCAACGAGGTAGGCAACGCATCGGCTCCCCTTGGGTTGCAGATGTCCATGGGCGAAGGTAGCCACCTATCACCAGGTGGTCCGTTTGCCAGTTTGCCTACTAGCAAATATAAAAAAAACCTTTTATAACACATTTTGCGAGAAAACACTAAAATGGGTAATAAAACAAATATGAATCATCAGTTGGAAAATTGCAACAATCTTTAACGTTTCTAATATGAAAATGATGCCATGGGCCAGTGGTGAAAATTAGAACTACATTTTTCGTCTCATTTTCTGTATAGTATTAAAATGAGACAAATGTATATGTATTTATCACAAGCTCTTCCAAGGAAGTTCGATCATTCGGCTTATTCATTCTCGTAATGTAAAACTTTTTTTTATCCGTGCAACCAGGTGGTAGGATATTTGCCCGGCTGGTTGGCTACCACCCCTGGTCTAGAGTATGCCGCCATAACAACCTTAAGTTATGTTTCAGCATTAGTGACCAGGTTTCAATCTCCCTTACATGCAAATGGCTATAGGCGATGGTAACCGCTTTCCATCAAGTAGGCCATCTGCCTGTATGCTGAACTACATGAGTTATATAAATATATAAAAAATAAATTCCTTGGTAGAATTCTTTTTTTTTCACCTAAGTACCTAATCTACTCAACATTCCTTTGTATGATACATAATTTTTAACCATTGAACAATGTAAATAGGTTTCATAGATGCATTTTTGAGTGAATATATTATTGAAAATAACTATTATGATTTCGTAGCTAAATGATGAAGGTTTAGCAGCTCTACGAAACTTTGTATTATCCGTAGACTGAGACACACCTTCCTGGTAATTTATGAAATTGATTTAATTTTAGAAAGGTACATACATACATAACTTCAGGCCAGGTCCCTTGCGGGGTAGGCACAAACAACAGAGCGCCATTCAGGCTTATTTTTATACACCTCACTCGCTTCTTTGACATTCATAGCTCTTGTCATGCACGCTCGTCTTTTCTTAAGGCTCCTGACATCACCTTCTGCTAGTACACGATCAATTTGATCATGGAAGGTGAGTCGTGGCTTTCCGCGACTTCTACATCCATCCACTTTTTCACTGTATATCTGTTTAGTCATTCTTTCATCCATAACTTCTTTCTACATGCCCGAACCACCGGAGTATTCCTTTCCTTACCTTCACCTTGGGTAGGTAAAAAGGTATTTCCTAAAATAAGTTTAATCGTTTTGGTCACATTAAATTACCATTAAATTTATCTGTACCTAGTTCGTCATAGCCTAAACGTGATTCTGATAATAAATTAAACGCATGTTTGTATAAATTCACTTACATGATGTATTATGTTCCGGAGTAATACATTCATCTGTCTAAATTAATTACGACGATGTCATTTATTCGCATTGAATTGAGAATCTGAATAGGTACTGCTAAGTGATTAACATTTAGGTACTTGACAGACGTCACGCATAAAATAACTACTGTACTGCATGGCCATATTTGAGTGCTTCTTATTATTGCCCGTTCCCACATGTTACCAGCTGTTCATTTGACTTAATATCAGTTAAAATTTGACTCGGCAGACGTGGTCCTGCCTTGAAAAAATAAAAATCTAGAAACCGATTCCAACGCCATCTACCGGATCTAATTGTAACTTGAAACCACCTGCTAACCAACTTAAACACGTAAATTTCATCAACATCGTAGAACCCGCTTCCAGAGCCAAGCATTTTGTTTAGATTGAGGGGTTACATTATTTAAGTTTTAGTAGGGATTCTTAATTTTGACTTACTTACTCCGTTGGCTCAGCAACCCAAACAGGGTCTTCGCCCCCGAAACGAGAGAATGTCATTTTTTTCTGTCCTGCGCAGTTTCTTGCTTAATAATGTCAGCCCATAAATGTCCCACTGCTGGGCTCGGGCCTCCCATTATAGGGGGATCGGACAGTATACCCGCCACGCTTGTCCAAGGCGGCTTGGCAGGTTTGACACATCGGTTATCTCGATGTGCAGGTTGCATCACGATGTTTTTCTTCACCGTTTTTAGCACGTGGTAATTGTAACAATATGCACATTAGATCAGAAAACTGACTAAGAGGTGCATGCGTTCCGGTCAGGATCGAACCCGCGCCCTTCAATTTAGGGGCGCGTGCGCTAACCATTACGCTACCACGACTTCCACGAGTTTCTTGCTTATTGACTAGTAACTCCGACAGGTCAGCCTCCACTCTGTCCTTCCAGCAACATTCGGGACGGCCGACCGGACGCCAACGTACTGGCCATTCCAAATATGATTTCCTCACGCTACGATCCTCTCCTATCCGTTCTACGTGACCGAGCCAGTGGAGGCGGTGAGCTTTAATTTCTCCTATTGGATGGTTCGTACCCTAATTTTAATATAGCCTATATTAATCAGGGATAGTCAAATCAAATCAAATCAAATAAATTGATTGTTCAATAAATTATATTCTGTTCTTATCCCAAATGGACATTTGGATGATTATATGACAATTTTTATTATTTTATTTTTAATCATTTTATAGTCACCTATTTTCGCAATAGTTATTCGTAGAATAAGGCAATTTAATACAAGCACGCCCTATGGATAATGAGATAACTTCTTTCTTCTTCTTATATATAAAAATGAATGTTTGTATGTCCTTTATAGAATCGTAAACTAAACATTTGGTCATGTGATGGTCTTTAGCAAAGTTGTTGTGCATGAGCCAGAGAAGGTTTCTGAGTTGGTTCACAATTGGACCCGGTAGGTGGCGCTGCTGTCGGCATATCGATTGAAGCTTTTCCGGGCAGGACGACGTCTGCCGGGACAGCTAGTCATTTATAATTTAAGACCTGTTTATTAATGTACTATGTCATAAGGAAATAAACTTCATATTATTTCCAAATTTCATTTCATTGAAGCAGGGATATGAAACTTAAACTGCACAAGAAAATGTCATTCTACAGATCCCACCCCCTAAAAAAATACTATTGACAGGTCATTCAAGATGGCGTCATGAAAGGGGTGTCCGCAATTACATGAGCGCATGCGTCAATATCTATAGGGACAACATACACTTTCACCAATCATTTGCCTCGACATTGACCCCTCATTGGATAAACGGACAAACTGTAATGGCTGCCGTGTTATATTGGCAGAATATTTCTGGTTATGTTTGGTTCGAAGAGATTGTAATGTAATTTTGCAATTTATGTAATGTTATATACTGTTATAATATACATATGTAGATGTTAATACAATATAAGGTCAACATTAACAGATAAGTAACGATTGAGTACAGTATTACATATATATTGTTATACAGTTACAGAAACTGTAACTTCCCGCATTTAGAATTCTTTTGTTTACTTTGTGTTTAAAATTTAGATTAGACAATAGCCTATTGTTTTCGACTTTGTTGGCCATTCGCAGGAATAATTAACCAGGTGTGTGGATTAACTCAGTGAACGCGGTCCTTTGTTGTGTTATACAGTTTAGTATAAAACAATGCCCGAATGGAGGGTGGGGTAGTCGAGCGAGAGCCACGATCAAAGCGAGCCGTGTGTACATTCGGTAATCTAATAGTGACGGTATTTGCGCGTTTTATTGAATTACGACCTTCTGCATTACGTTTGGATTTGTTGTGTTCGGTTATATTTATACCTGTGTTATACAAGTGTTTGTATAGTTCTAATAAAGTCTATAGTAATTCTAACGGCATTTTAATTCGAGTCTCGCACTTGTAACAATAATATGTAATTGACTACAATTTATTTATTATAACTACATTTACAAAATAACATAAATCTATAAATAAAAAATTTACTCTAAATCGCTGTCGGCGGGGATCGTGCCCAAAATTCTGGCCGCATTTCCGCGTTGGATGGCAACTGATGCGTTGCCATAGGTGCAAGCCAGCCTTTTGGTCACGTGAGACCTCAATAAGACGTGTTGAGAAGTCTCGATAGAGGTGATGAGCTCCAGGCCCCCACGGCCCTAGGGTCTCGACCCTGAAAGCCACAAATACGTACCCACTACCAATGGATACACATTTCAGGCCCCCTGGTGTGCAGCAGCAGCCCTGGCTGTCACAGCTGTCTCTGGAAGATGGGACGCCGCCAAAGTATCGACACAAGTTGCGTCCCATACTAGAGGGCGTCCCATCTTTCATGGCACGAACGAATTCCCGTCTGGTCTCTTACCATCGTCGCGGCACAGCCCATTTGGTTCAAGAATAGCTGGTGCCCCAGCGGTAGCAAGAGACCGATTTATTATTATTTTATTTTGTAAATCCGCATTCCTCTTATGTTTTAAATAATAATGCAGCGGATCCGGAGTTTACACGAGTAAACCCGCATGGAATGCTCTAGTCTAGGATTAATATTGAATAATGACGTTATTACATCACGATTGTATGATAAATGGGTTCGGAATAATACAAAATCTATTTTCTTACACCCACGCGAGCGAAGCCTTGTTAAGTCCTTACATGTCCTATACTGTGCGACTTATGATTTAAATTCTCTATTATAATCATTTAAAAGGCCTGTGTTTGTTTATTGAATTTTGACAATATAATTAAGTTTAGGAATTCAACTACTTAATATACTATATCCACGTGCTTAATATAATAATATCAGTCATGCAAGTTAAAAAATATAAATCTGATGACACGTCATACTTATTACCTTAGAAGATCATTTTGGTAGAACGCATACATTGTTTATCAGGTGGTAGGGTAATGCCCGACTGGATAGCTACCACCCCTGGTCTAGAGTATGCCGCCATAACAACCTTGAGTTGTGTTCCGAGTTCCAGTTTACCTTAAGAGAGCAGCAACGCATTTGGTGTTGCAAATGTCCATAGACCATGGTAACCGCTTTCCATCAAGTGGACTGTCCGCCTGTCTGCTGAACTCCTGCAATAAAAAATAAAATGTTTTTTGCCACAAATTACACTGTTTATTTATATTAACTACCTCAAATTTATTAATTATTATTGTACATAAAGCGCGGACTATTAACATCTTCGTCAAACCCTTTCGGGTTTTAAGATGTATATATGTAAAAAATATGCATGTTTTTTGTTTGAATAAATTTAAAAAAAAATGTTTAGCTGTCTGAGACCACGTCAATATCTAAAGTTTGATTTATGAATATGTAAATAATAATTAGAAAGAAAGAAAGAAAGAAAGAAAAGACGTTTATTTAGAAAACACACAACGAGACAGACATGGAATGAATTACACGGTACGGTGATAAAAATTAGAGAGTCTCGCGATGGTACTAAATAGGTGCAGTTCAGCATGTGCCAGGCAACCGCGGATGCCTAACTCTGGTTTTCAACTACACCCTAGGACGAACGGATGTTGCACTGTTATTTATATGTATATGCATGTATATATATATATATATATATATATATATATATATATATATATATATATACGTATAGTGTGAATAATAATAAAATAAATATAAACTCATATAATTCAAACAAATATTCGGGGGATACCGATAAAATAAATATTCATTATATATGATACACATGATATATATTACATATTTATAAACAGAAATAGTATTGTTAGAGGCAGAAGAAAAAAAAAAAATATTATATTATATAAGAAAGATTAATATTGACATTTTCTAGCTTCCGTTGCTCATCCAAGAGGTAATTCTTCAAGTTCTTACGAAAAGTAAAAGTCGAGTGATTTAATTGCCTTAATGGTGGTGGTATATTGTTCCATATCTTAGATGCAGCATAACGGAAGCTACCTCTAAAGCATGTCAATTTATGTAATTGGAACGCTAGTTGACGGGAGCATTGTCTACCTTTGACTACCCCTCCTCTGGCTACCCAGCTAATTCTAAAATGTTTAAATTAATAATTGAGATTTGAGACAGTAAAAAATATATCTTAAGAAAAAACAAACGTGTGCGGGACAGACAGAAGTGATAGCTGAAACTAATCTAAGTTGAACTATTTAATATTGAAATTGTTTAACTTGAGAAAAGTTGAGGTTATTACTTAAAAATTATGTATATTCATATGATAATGCAAGGAAAGGTTATTTATTAATAAAACATTTAATTGATTATAAAATATATTTTATTCTTAATTACAATTCTTATATATATGTAGATTAGAATTTTATGTATACATTATTGGTATCATTATTTAATCTTATTACTGAAATGCGGCTAGCGCTCTGGATTAGAGTGAGAGAGGAGAAGCGTGCCGTATCTGTGAAAAAAAGGGAAGCCAGACACAGAAATCCTAAAAATAAGGTGACAAATAAGGTATCGATTTATGTAAATGGATTTCAACAACTAATTATTTGAAAACACTTACATAATGCGATTAATTGATTCAAAATAACTAAACCCACAGCAATTATCAAAAAAATTACAACATAATAAAAATAATCTTTAAAATCAATTTCGTCTATTTACAATCTGAAAGTAACTCTTTTGTGCCTTAGGAGACTCTGCTGCTGCGCGATGAATGTCGTTTAGCAGCAACGCTTTGACGCTCCACATTGACAAGCGACGCTTCACAGCCATAAAGGGCAGACAGTCACGAGATTAAGCTAGCATATTTCCAATGTACAACGTACGTACAATCTAAGGATGTTTGTTAGCTAATCCTTTGATTTATATGCTGCTCTCAACAGACGCTTAAAGATAATTCTGCGCAAAATAATATTTATGTTTATATTACGAGACATTCAATAAGGTAATATTAGGTTAATGGGCTTGTACATATAAATACCTGTTAAGTAATTACAAACTGACTTTATTGATTCCGCAGAAACAGTTATAATATTTGTTGCAATACTTAAAGTTAATAGTTTGTTTTGTTAGTTCCTTGTTTATTTACTTAACACATCCGTGCAGGAACGGAGAAAGAATACAATGTCCTGCAACCGGGCGGCCTGTCGTAAGAGGTGACAAAACTACCCACAGCCAGGTGGTAGGGCATTTGCCCGACTTGATGGCTACCCTGGTCTAGAATGTACTTTCATAACAATCTTGAGTAGTGTTCCGGTATTATTGACTAGGTTCTAGTTTCCCCAAAGAGAGCAGCAGCGTATTTGAAGCAACCTTAGGTGTTGCAAATGTCCATAGGCGATGGTAACCTTTCAATCAGGTGAGGCCTCCTGGGCCTCGAGCCCGCCTGTCTGTTGAATTCTGCAATAAAACAAAATTTTAACCTTCACCAACAGCTTTTTACATAAATTTAAGTTCGACAATAGGCATATAACTAAGGTTTAACATTGCAATGTAAAGACTAAAGTTGTTGCATAAAATAGGTGAAATTTGTATTGAAACATGCACATTGGGTTCTGTAAAGATTTCGTCGATTAGTTATGCTTGCTGCTTGCAAAGCGTCCTTGCTCCATATGGAATGATGTTAGTTTAAGTGATCATTTCACGAAGATATAGCAATGGGTTTATCGCGTTATTTGTGATTCGACAGTGTTATTAATTGCATACACTTGTCACTTAAACTTGAAAATTTCATAGAAAAACTAACATCACATACTTGAACTGATGCGTCACAATTTAATTAAAATCCTATTCCAGATATTGTTATCAGTATTCTAATGACATCATTGACTGTCACGCCTCCAAATTAATTTTGACATCACTTTAGACGGTATATAGCTTATCTAATAGATAAACGTCGGCGCCTAGAGGTATTTATCGTGAAATTGAATATTTTTGCAATGATTTGGCAAATGTCGAAAGATTGCTAGCTGGAAGTATGTACGCGCTACCGCATTTTAATCTAGAAAAAAAGAATAAACATTTATTCAGTCTTCACATAGACCAAGAACAAAAAAGTCTCGTGATAACACCAATTAGATGCAGTTAAGCATGTGCCAGGCAACTGGTGCCTGGAGGTGGTTTTGAACTGCACTCTAAGACGGACGGATTTTGCACTGTTATCTATATAACATTTAGAAATTAATCAGAAAACACTATTTGTCCACAAATAGCTATGTCTCTGTCTACGACAAGGTGTCGAGATGACATAAAAACCCATATAAGTGACAACACTAAAAGGTTGAGCAATTTATATTCCTTAGACTGTTAACACCAAAAAAGGTCGCGTAAATAAGTCTTCTGGAATCTGCATCGGTGTAGACATTCTCTCCAAAACCCAAAATCCACATACATCTATTTGATCGCTAAGCCAAGCTCCCGAATAATTAAAGCAATCAAAAATTACAATAGAAAAAAGCCGCAATATATGAAATTAAGTTGGCACCCAGTCTTTCGCTGTGACGAAATATGTGACACAGCACTGGTTTTCAGTGCCCACCTCCATAAACTCATATGTTCTAAGACCCCAACTCATTGTATATGTGTCTATGACTATGTATATATGTATGTATTTGCCTATTTATATCTTAAATTAATTTGAGTATTTATGTATCTACTGCCTTTTTACTGTAGCACCTACATCGCCTGACTCAAATTGTTTGATTTAGGTTGCCTGGAAGAGATCGCTTTGAGCGATAAGGCCGCCTATTGTATTGCCAAGAATATATTGTGAATCGAGAGCTTCATAACAAATGGGCCTGCAGACAAAAGTGCAGTTTTAAACAAGGGGCAAAATTGTGAAGAAAACAAAATTAGTTGATTACATACATAATGTTGAAATTTGGTATATCCACCTATTTAGGTACACTTGCATACTTGCAAGACTTTTTAAATTGTAACATGCATAGATTTTAGTAAACAACAAAAAGATGGCAATTTTGCGTATACGCCCATTTGTTATGAAACCCTCGATTATGATCTGTTTTTGTAATTCGGTAGTTGACGGTATGAAAAATATAGGCTGATTTTAATATACAGCGTGTTTCAGACCTTATGATTATAAATCAGACCACGTTTTCTTCATGACGTACTCTGCCTAAATACAAAAACGAATCAAGGTAGCTTCTTTGGTTTAGCCACAGGATCTCATTTTTCATTTCAGAATTTTACAACAACATGTGTCTAAATTGGTAGGTTAGTGACCAATGTATCATGTTGCCAGCTCGTCTCTTCATCATTAAACGCGGAAGTTGTTCATTCTTACGCTCTCGCTCGCGAACCAATATTTACAAGATGTTCTGTTTTTATTCCCTTTTTATCGTAATTAATTTGTTCGGAAATAGCTTTTTTTAAATTTTGACATTACGGTTGATTTAATAGTACCAAAAAAATTGTATGGAGTACGACCGCTAAAATTATGATTTATTGTCATTTGAAATGAAACACACTGTATATCATAGATAACGATCTAAATACGACAAAAATAAATTGTTTTAACTAAAATATTAAATATTAGTTGATATTTTTGAGAAATAAAATTGTTATATTGCAGCCATTAGCCACGTGACAATGAACGCCGATCAGAGCGCGTGACGGCACAGTGTGCAAAACACAAGAAGTTATCAATGACTTCTCAGATAACACTTCAAAGAAACAGATGTTTGTTTTGCACACTGTGACGTCATGCGAGACGCCACGACAGCTTGACTCGTTTTTGTGACGAAATGTCAAAATATTTATAAAATTGCTAAATTAGATATGTTAATGTTGTTTTTTTTTTTGCTGAAATATTAATATTTTGGCTAAAACAGACCATAAGGCACAAAATAAACCTGTTTCTCAAAAATTGTCAACTACCGAATTGTATATTTTGGTGTGCCATAAAGTGTTATCTCTCTCTCTACCTACCCTAAGAGTCAGTCTCGTGATTTTTTTTGGTGCTGACAGTATGCTTTCTGTTTGGGTCAGGTGCGCGATGTGGTCGCTACGGTGGTAGTGGTTCGGAGGGCGGCCGGATGCGGCGAGCGCGCGCCCGTCCGCCCGCCGCCGCCGACTCCTGCGCACACGCCGCGCTGCTACTATGCGCATGGCAAGCGCCCTGCCCACTCTGCTCGCGGTGAGTAATCAACTCTCTTTCCTTTCACATTCTCCAAATCATTTGAGATAGGCCATAGATCTATGTTGCTCTATTTTCTTTTATTACGCTCTGTTTGCTAAAACTCCGTTAACTCTTCCAAAAGTAATTGTGTAACGTATTTCTATAGTTATATATTTTTGATATAATATATATAATAATAATAATAATAATAAACTTTATTTCCAAAAACAAAATTACAGCAAGGTAGCATAAAAAAAATTTTAGATGTAGTACAGCATAAATATGTTTGCGACTAAGACCGAAACTAAGAATAAACTTGTGTCTTCGGTCTCAGCACCTTCCCATTAAATTTTACCATATTGTAACACATAAACGAACAACTGCTGCAAAACTCTTAAACAAAGATAGAATAATAATAATAATATAATCTAATTAAAGAGGGGGAAAAGGTAACCAAAGGAAAGATCTAAAAGCAAAAACTAAGTGGAAATTATAAAGAAAACAAAAAATAAATAAATAAAAAATATTTTAAGTGTTTTATTTTAAGTGTCCTCTCTGTGAGTTTAGGCAAGAGTGTATGTGAGTGTGTGTGAGAGGGTGTGTATAGAAGATATAATTCATAGATTAGGTATATAAAACCAAATTATGTTCACCAAAGAGGATAAGTTTATTAGGTTGGCACCAACAATAAATCTTCTGTTTCGTCGTAGGATAAGTCTTGCAAAAATAACGAAATTAATATATAATACATACATACATAACTTCACGCCAGGTCCCTTGCGAGGTAGGCACGAACAACAGAGCGCCACACAGGCCCATTCTTACACACCTCACTTGCTTCTTTGACATTCATAGCTCTTCTCATGCACGCTCGTCTGTTCTTAAGGCTCCTAACATCACCTTTTGCTAACACATGATCAATTTGATCATGGAAGGTGTGTCGTGGCCTTCCGCGACTTCTGCATCCATCCACTTTTGCATTGTATATCTGTTTAGTCATTCTTATATATAATAACAGCCCATAAATGTCTCACTGCTGCGCTAGGGCCCCTATTATTGGGGGAACGGACAGTATACCCGCCACGCATGTCCAAGGCGGCTTGGCTGGTTTGACACATCGGTTATCTTGATGTGCAGGTTGCATCACGATGTTTTCCTTAACCGTTGTTAGTACGTGGTAATTGTAACAATATGCACATTAGGTCAGATAACTGCCTAAGTGGCGCCTGCGTTCCGGTCAGGATCGGGCCCACGCCCTTTTAGCTAGGGACGCGTGCGGCAGCCATTACGCTACCACGACTATTATATATATTTTAAATATAATATTATCATAGACTTAATTACTTAGATTAATATTCTCTGAGATACTGAACTACCCCTAAGATGGAACTACCACAAGTTTGTTGCCCGAACTGTCACGCACAGCTCAGTGGGAAGTACGACGTGGACAAATTCAGATAACTGGATCGAACATTGAAACAGATGTTTTTCCCTCTAACTACATAGAATTGGTATTAGAAAAAATAGACCATATAACTCTCTTGGTTTTGACATATAATAAAAGTTATGCTTAACAACCAAACAAGCCCGATTTTGACATGGAATATTTCGTCTCCCTACGGTGGTTTGAAATAAAGTCATTTTTAACGTATAAATTAAATTACAATAATAAAACTTCATTATTTAGGGCCGCTTGCATAAGGTTGTTTAAATTTATTTAAGAAACATAAAACGTATTTAATACCCTTAAATACAATTAGCGTTTTGAACAACGCAAAATTTGCCGCTAAATATTTTTACAGAACTGTCAATACGTTTTGTTTAAACCGTATTTAGGCAGTTTAATATGATTAACTAATTTAAAGGCGATCGTCATGCAAGCGGCCCTTGATGTTCGTCCCGTCGTTTAGAAATCAATTAAATTTAAAAGTCGTTCAGAAATCAAAATTTCAAAGTATTTTTTTTCATTTTTGGTTTTGAATGTCAAACGTTTGATGTACGTTTCGGTTAAGTTTTAACCACATTTTCGACTAAAGTTGAAACACATTGCAATTATCATTCAGATTTTTAATTTATTGATTCTGATGCGGTAAGAAGTTTGCCGGGTCAGCTAGTTATTAAATAATTGATCCATTAAAAAAATGACATCCACACAAAAGTCTTTATCAACGTATTAAAGAGAACATACATTATGAATGACACACAAATAGTTATTTAATAGAACAATACATCACTTTGTCTGTGTTTGAGCTGCACTAATTTTAGTATGGCGCCTACTGTTGCGGTGAGGGAATCACTATTTGTCGTTGCTTAATATTGTGTAATTCTCTCTTTTACTTGCCTTTTAATTTTAATAAAATTTATCTAAACGTTTATCCGAGATTCGCTGCAGGTTGACCGCAATGTATTCACCATTATCACTTGAAGATATTTTCATAAAAAATTACGAAGTAATTAATAAAAGTAAATGAAGCGAAATGCTGAGTTGCCGACGTCATTTGTTGAAACTGTGGCGTAACATATTAAAATTCAACCATAGAAATGTATACATTATTTCTAAATCCTCATAGTGTCGCTTCTCTAACAAATAAATTCTTCTTTTCGTAAACAGTTTGTTAGGGTCGTAACAAGCACGGATCCATCGTCACTACTTACCCCAATGCGAAACAGACGTGACGGTATATATATATGTCGGAGGGAAGCTTTAAATCTGAAAATTGTTGTTATTTGGATTTATAACGCACAATATTATTTGTTCACATTTTAACTACTTTTAAAATTCTTAATTCAATTTTATTTGATTTGTTAACTGTTTCTATAACTTGAAGATCGTTCTAACCTAATAAAAGTTATGAATATTGTAATTTAATAAACGACCAATGAGAGCAGAGCATGTCTTGAGCGGGGTCAAGGACGCCCTCTATACTTTAGTAGTATCTACTTCGGTAGACGGAGGAGTTTTTGTGACACATTTGGTCGATGGCAGCAGGTCGAGTTGGACCATTAAGAATTTAAAGAAAGTGTTTTAAGTTAGAAGTATGAGCGGTGCCCTGAACCCGCTGCTCGGTCTAAACTATGTTAAAATGTCTTTTAAATCTAAATTAAAAGTGTATAAACCGTTGGCCTTGTGTTTTATGCTCGCATTTTATCCTGATGACGCCCACTAAACCTGCAATAACTAAATGAGATGTCGTGAGAACGAGGCCATTCTGCGACATATATATATATATATATATATATATATATATATACAAACACACACAGAGAGAGAGAGAGAGAGAGAGTATATATACACAGAGAGAGTATATGTATACAAAGTGAATATCCTCGAGGCCCCAACCTCCTCGCCGCCTCAAATGGCTAAGGGGAAGAACCGAAACAAAGTGAATTGTTCAAGTGGACCTTCTTCAGGGCCAAATCCTGTAATTATACGAAATAACAAAAAAAAAACACTCAAAGAAGGCTAGGGCAGATTCTGACAAAAACTAATTAGCTGATTTTGAAAAACAATACATACTGTATTATTAAACTAAGTCATAGTGTAGCTTATGGGTAACAATTTCTACGCAGATATACGCATGTATGTTAATAATTTATTATTAATTCTGTAAACAAAATAATTTATGTCCTCGCTATCTGAAGTTTCTTTATCAAATTGGAATAAGAATTCAAATTATTTTTATCCGCATTGACTATTATGACTCTATTAAAAAAAAACTTGTAAAACATGACTATTACAACATGTAATGGAATGCAATAGTAAATAATTAACAAATTAGCCTCGTAAAAAGTCTTACTTTTATTACACTGTATATCAAATCATCTTCACAGCACATCACTTTAGTGACCAGACACCTGCCTCAGTGGGGTGCTTTTAATGACACAATTTTAAATTAATGTTGATTTCCAATAATTAAGGATTACAAATTGTCTAAGATTTCTTTTTTTTATGAAATATTACATCACACGTATTATTAATGCAATTATGGATGACACTTCTTTTAATTTGATTTTAACGAGCCGATCAAAAGATTTTTTATTGCATGAGTTTCGCAGACAGGCAAACGACCCACTCGATAAATAGCGGTTACCATCGCCTATGGAAATTTGCAACACTAAAGGTGATACAAATGCGCTGCTGCTCTCTTAAGGGAGACTGGAACCTGGACTCAAATGCCGGAAAACAACTTAAGCTTATTATGGTGGCATCCTTTAGACCAGGGAAGATAGCCATCCAGTCGGGAAAATACCCTACCACCTGACTGTTGGTTATTATAAACAATTTAATATGTAATTCTCATTTCGAAAACAGCTTAAAGATTACTTCAATCATGGAATAATTTAAAATATTTTCATTCTCATATTCTAAAAGTATGGAATTACCTGATCGCATAGATGAAAACAGTACTTTTCGTCCCTGGGAAACGATTTTCCCTGCTGTCGTAATTGTTTATTTATTTATTTAGGTTTATGGCTTGGCAGCTAGGCCTTTAAGCCAGATCTTAGTTTACAATATAGTTTCTTCATTTTCTTAAGCCTATGTATAGCTCAGCTGAACTGTAGTTTATCAACTAAAGCCTATCCTACAACTGTGGTTCATTTTAGAGTAATTTTACATATTTTTAGAAAATAATTCTGCACAGCACATCTCCTTTCAGTTCCCACCAAAAACTCCTCGTAAATGTTTAAAAATATACGAACCACAGATAATACATGCGAATCATGTCCTAATTTTTTTCCGCCACTGTTAAATCGTGGCATAATTTGTAAAAAAAATATTAATTGTGAAAAATATTAATATATTAATTGTGAACCAACTCAGAAACCTTCTTCGGCTCATGCACAACTTTGTTAAAGATCATCACATAATCAAAATTGTATAGTTTACGATTCTATAAAGGACATATAGACAAACATATATCTTTATATGTAAGAAAGAAGAAGAAGATGATCAATGACAAAAAATGCTGGCTGGTAGGATTCCATAGAAAAAGAAAATTACTTGACATTTCAAATGTGACGTATTAAATTTTATAGAGATTTATAGAGAAGTTGTTTGTTTAATTAATCAGTTTTTAATTACTTTCCTCATATTCCAACTGAAAAGCAGAGTGTGAACTTCGGATGAAGGCTTATTTAGGCACTCAAACTACTAGCGCCCTCGCCACACTCGTGCGACAAGCGATCTCATACCTAAATAGCTCACTTTCACCTCTCGTGTAACAATGTACTATATTTCAAAATTAAGATGTTTTTATTATTTTATATATAAACAGTGATAGACATTAAAGTAACGTGGGCGCATCCCTATTGCACAATATCATATAACTAATATAAATTGATAAATTAACAAAATAATCTTTTAATTCGTATGCTGTTCTCAAATGCCAGATTTAAATAATTTTGGACTAAACAAATATTACTAACATAACTTATGTATCCGATCGTAGATAATTGTGCAATTTCCGCCATTCACTGAATTTACCAAAGATTAGGCAACTTAACTTTTTTCAACATCATCTACTTCTAGATCCGACAGACTGTTTTGACTCCTTCATATATTTCTAGGGATCTAGTATGTCCGGCACAAACTTAGTGAGGAGTTTCTTGCCGCTCTCTCTTCTTTCTCTAATAAAGGCTAAAAATTATTTTACTTCATATTAATCAATCTCAAGCTCTTTTTATATAAATACCGAAGTAAATACATATTATCTATAATTACTGTGTACAGTAATTATAATTGTAGAAAAAAGTTGAATTAAGGTTTGTGGATTGACTGGATGCGGTAGTCTGTTTTTGCTATTTAGTTGGTTTTGAACTTTTAATTACTATTTGCATACCTGATAGGCCAAAAACATGTGAAACATTAAACAACATATTGTCATCTAATGTTATTACTAACCATATTTAAAAAAAATGATTTGACATACAATTATTTCTCAAAGAATTATTGAAGTTGTAGCAAACGGTCCACAATAATAAAATATAAAAATGTCTTTGTAATAAAAACAAGACAAATAAAAAATCACAATACAACAATACTCCATACATTCCTCACATATTTGAAGAAATAAAACGTTACATTATATTAATACGTGAACCAAAAACTTTGGATCCCTTTTTACGAAGATTGCGCGGAAAAATGACATTTCGCACACTTATAGTTTACATAGAGAAAGAGGGCAGAAAGCTTTTTTTTCAATTATGCGTAAAAAGTACATTGAATCAATTTCAAAAAGCTCTACACACACTACCATGTATTTGACACACACGCGTATATACTCTTTTGTTTATTGTTAAAGTCAAATTAACAGTGTAGCCTTGGCGAAATCTGTGATTATAGAATTATTTGCCAACAGAACCTTTAATGTTTTAAAATTTAAATTAATTATGGTCTAGGTTAAAAGCTGTGCTTGTGATTGCAATAATCATCAATACTCTAATATCCCTTCTTAAGCCTGGACTTAGGCTTCTTCTAGATTTACGGCCAATCTTCAAGCTATTAAAAATGCAATCGAGCTTTAAAATCTGAATCACGGTGAGCGAAAACTTGATGACATTCCAAAGAAGCGGTTTAATCTAATCGTACGTTATGCGTCCACACCATTCACTGTTCCCGGCGCGGTACAGTTCGGTACGAACCATCGCCTATGCTGGTCGCTTTGAAAAAAGTAAAAACAAAGATGGCGCGATGGCGCGATCTTAGAATATTTCTATATCATTTTTCTTAAATATTATTTAATTGTAAAAAGTAGTATTAGGTATTTTTTAAAATAAATATTGTGTTCATATACTCGTCTAAGTGTATTTTTATATAAAAAGGGGGACATATTTCAAATGTGTGAGTGCGCGCGTAATTTTTATGTATGATTTATTCAACTTCTTGGATAAATTTATTTTTGCTGATGGCAACTAATGTGGTGAGTGATTTTTAATTTTACATTTAAAAAAACGATTAAGTTAATTAATGTCATATTTATTATATTGAAGTTGTAATTTATGGCAGAATGAAAATGTGTAAATTTATGTTCGTCGTTAATTTATTAATGAATATTTCGACCTTTTAATGAAGTTGTTGACCAAACAATAATATTGTATAAATTATTTGACATAAATCATAATCTAATAAAATGAAGAAACTTTTATTCAATAATATTAGTTACGTAATTATAAGTTTTTGGTAAAAACTACTATTGTGTTCGGCTCGTAATGAATATATGAATTATTCATAATCAAAATAATATCCAGTGTTTAAGAAATAAGAGCCAGCAGCAGCCAGCAGATATAATATACACAATTAATACCAGTTATATACATGAATTATATTAAATACAAATATGTATAATCATCACTATCACTACATAGTATAAAACAAAGTCGCCTTTTCTGTCCCTATATCCCTATGTGCGCTTAAATCTTTAAAACTACCCAACGAATTTTGATGTGGTTTTTTCCAATAGATAGAGTGATTCAAGAGGAAGGTTTATATGTATAATACATGCATCATATACTAAGGCAACATTGCTAATTTTAGAGGTTTCTATGTAGTGATGCCCGTGCAAAGTCGGAGCGGGCCGCTATGTTTTTATATACAACGTTCATAGTTTTTCTGTAGTGTATTTAACTTTGTATCAGCATTGCACCCGTGCGAAGCCGGGGCGGGTCGCTAGTTACTATATATAGTACAACCTCTTTAAGTCAAACTTGAACGGATACGGTAAATTCGACTTATAGAATTTTCGACTTATGGAGGATTTCAATTTAAGCTAATTTTGTAAGGAAAAATTTGACTTATGGGGGTGAAGATCTATTCAAATAATCGAGTTGTAAAATCAAATACTGCTATGTTCGAGATACAGAGCTCCAATTTATTTTTAAGAGTTATAGAGAGAAAATAGTTGAATTGATTAAACTGAATTTGTTTATAGGGACTCACTAATTATTTCGACTTGGGTTCAGATTTCGAGCAGTGAAGGTTTTGTTGAAGGGAAGGGAACACAGTTTTTTTCAAGTTGGGGAGGTTTTCGACTTAAAAAGGTTCTTCTGAAATTTCGCAAAATATTTGTGGAACTTATTGAATAAATATGTTTTTGGGTAGTTTTGAAGTCTAATTAATTTTAAATGGATTTTTGATTCAGGTTTTGCAAATAGTACCTAATTGTGGCGTTTTTCCAATGTTAAAATAGTAGTTCCTACTCGGGCTTTTATCGGATTTTATGACATAGTTTCTTTTTTGAGTTAAAAGACAGTTTAATTAAATATTTATATAGTTTCCGAAGTATTTGCAAACGTCACAGTTTTTATAATGCCCCTGATACACCTGGGGTGTTACAGACTGTGTCACGCAGATGTAGCTAAGGGTTTAATGCGTTATCTGATATACGACATTGTGAATGACGTTAAACACTGACAGTTAACTTTTTTACATTATGTTATAATGAAACATCGAAGCTCTGGCGCTCCTAGGTTTGACTAGGTTTGACATAAAGTCTTAGTCAAAGTCCAAATAAATGACTTTTTCTGCCTTTGACTAACGAATTTTAGTCTAGCCTAGAAGAGACTAATTTATACAGTTATTACACATGTAACAAGTGCAGTAAGAATCAACGTTTAACGGAATCTGCCTTAGTCGCTTCTAGGATCTACTAGGCAAAGGCAGCAACAGATTATTCTACGTTCGAAATTTGACTGAAAAGTTAGATATTTCTAAGTTTGACTAAAAATACTTAGTCAAAGGTTGAAGTTGGAATTTATTTCAGCAACATCAATACGATTTAAAAGATTCTCAGCTTTTACCGAGCAGTGTTAATGATAAAGATTATTTTAAGTGGGTAATGCAGAGTTGTATCGTAAAGCTTTCATCAGTAAGGAAATTCTAATTTACTGGTCTACCAGCAAAGCAAATACCGGAAGATCTTCATTCAATATACTAGTATAATGGGAATGAATGAACTATCATGGATTGGTAATGATGGAACGGCTCTCTCCGTTACATCGTTCTCAAAGAGATATTGAGCAACTTTCCATTTAATAAACTACCGTATTCACGTTATATAGGTATTTGTTTATTTCAGAATTAGTTCTGAATTTACATACATACATAACTTCACGCCAGGTCCCTTGCGGGGTAGGCACGAACAACAGAGCGCCATTTAGGCTTATTCTTACACACTTCACTTGCTTCTTTGACATTCATAGCTCTTGTCATGAACGCTCGTCTGTTCTTAAGGCTCCTGACATCACCTTCTGCTAGTACACGATCAATTTGATCATGGAAGGTGTGTCGTGGCCTTCCGCGACTTCTGCATCCATGCATTCTTAATTTAGTAGCAGAAAATATTATTTATATAAATCTTTACTACACAATGACATTGCGTTAATGTATTATCATCAATGATAATATATGACCGAAGCGAATCCTTCTGTAACCCTCCACACAGATTCTAAAGAGACCTAGCACGGGGAACACAGTTTCCTTTGGGACACCTTTTGTAATCTTCCCTGTATTTTATATATGTACACTACACTACCCATTTATAATAATAACAGCGTATAAACGTCCAACTCTTATAGACCAACGGACAGTATACCCGCCACGCTTGTCCGAGGCAGCTTTCATAACGATGTTTTCCTTCATCGTTGTTAGCACGTGATAATTGTAACAATATGCACGTTAGGTTAGAAAACTGCCTAAGTGGTGTGTATGTGTTCCAAGATTCGAACTCACGCCGTTTGCATTTTAGGACGGGTGCGCTAACCGTTAAGCCACCACGACTTCTCTTAAAGTTAATAAAATTATACTAACAGTAAAATAAGCTTTTCTTAATGTTTTTAAATACAAGCTTTTGAGATCCTGCATATCATGTAGCAGCAGAGTGCTAGCCAAGACAAGTACATCGAGCCCAAACACAACGGGTCTATCTTGTTTAGTACAGGAGTTCCTATGGCCACCTTCCGGCTCCATCATCAGATCAGCCCGATGGTGCCATATTATTGCATTGTCACGCGATATACTTATGCGTACAAAATTTCAGCTCAATCGGATACCGAGAAGTTGGTCAAATTTAACTTGCAAGATTCCACCCGAACTTACATACATCCATTGCAGGTTAAATAAAAGCTTGTAAAAATGATATGCTCCATAGAAACTTCGCCGAGTCACATAGAGAAATATCACGAATCAGGAGTTTAACCAAGACCGGAGAGGATTAAACCATGATTATACTTTGTCACCCATAAAAACTGACAGTCAGTTGAACATTTCTTAATATGTGACCTGATGTACAGTCTTGGTATGAAAAGGTTCTCCAGTTTTCAAATTGATTCATTTGACGTTACGCGAGACAATGTTGCTCTTTCAAACTAATTCACAGAACAGACTTTTCCACAGAAAAAATATGTTTAACCGTTTGACAATAAAGTTTAAAATTACTTAAATTTTAATTGTTTGATTTTCTATCTCGTCTAAGAGATATAAAACCTTTTTATCGATTCTAACATTTATAATATGCGTAGTGATTATATCCTCTTTGTTCGTGCCGATTAAAACCATAGTGTCTGTCATCGTCAACATTGCAATTTTCTTTCTTCACGTTGTTATATTTTATAAACGTAACTAAACATTTCTCAAAGTGTCGCCAGTGCTGTTTCTTGTACTCGTGCAAGTAATAGTCAACTTTAAGGTGACGAACCTTTTCATACTGCGACTGTACATGAAAATACGTGACATTTCGTGAATAGTAAAAACATAATAATTCTACTTCAACAAACTCTAAACCGCAACTAGTAGGTTATCAAAATGTTTATTACGCACGCTATCTTGTTTCCGAAATTAATTTAATTTAATGAGCTATGCAATTAAGAAAAGATTAAATGAAACACGTTATTTCCGAAATTATGTCGCACAGATAGTCTAAGTTGGAACGGCTTGTGAGCTAATGCAACTGTTATCGTAAATTGTTTAAATATTCACAACACTACATAGAAAAAAGGAAATAGAAATTATAATAGAACTCTCAATCTGCATGTATAATAGGGATGCAACATCGCTCTTGACATATATCGATATATTTAAATGTACAAAGTCGATATTTATTAGATGTTAGCGAGCAGACCGGATTGTCGACGATCCCGAAATTCAGACGGTTTAGAATCTCAGCCCCAGTAGGGACGTCGGCGCTCTAAGCGTGTTCTACCATCTGTTCAACGGGGAGTGCTCTGATGAACTATTTGATTTGGTGCCTACGTCACTTTATCATCTCACCACTCGCCGGCGATTGGAAGTTTATCCATCTTTCCTAACTTGGACGTCCTCCACTGCACGTGGCACGCGGTCTTTCATGCCAAGTTATGGGATGAACTTCCTCCCGCGGTTTTCCCAGAGTGTTAAAGTATGGGGCTTTTCAAAAAGGGCGGAAACATAATTAGAGTCTCAACGAAGTAGGCAACGCATCGGCTCCCTTAATGTTGCAGATCTCCATGGGCAACGGTAGCCACCTACCACCAAGTGGTCTATTTGCCAGTTTGCTACAAGAACAAATAAAAAATAAATGTATTGTAAAAGGAACTATTTTTTTTATGAAAACTCGAATGTGTCTAGTTTCGCTGTACAGTTTCATTTTAAAAAATGTATAAAAATAAACAATAGTTGTAGAATATTGATTGTTTACAGCGGCGAATTATGTGTCTGTGTTGAAAATCGCAAGAATTTAGTAATAATGTATATTTTTTACATATGACAAGAAGCTTTTTTTTTTTTTTTTTTGGCCAGGGGAAATCCGTTTGAGGACTAGGACCGCGACAGGCGCAGAAGCCTGGGGGATGCTCGCGACCTTGGTGAGACAGTGTGGGATTCGCCAGATCGGGGGTGGCACTAGCGTGCCCGGTCAGAACCGGTGCCACGCTATTGCCACTCCCCAGTTAGGGATACCCACTAAAACCCCTGGGTGTTCCGTCCTGCGCCTTATGCCAGGGCTACGGGAATAGGCTACCCGGCTCCGCAATCCCTGGCAGGCGTGGGCCCCGCTCACTGGGCCTCTTCTAATGCCGGGGGAGCTGCTCCCCCGGCGACGTCTCGGTCTATTCCGGGCGTGGGGCGGTCTGTAACGCGCCCCACGGGAAGAGAGATGAGCGCGCGCGGAACACTCGCGCTCTCATCTCGACGGCATGTGCGGGTGAGTGAGAACCTCTATACCCCTAGAGGCCCCACCCGCGCCGCCATATGACAAGAACCTTCACCAACCTAAATCGAGACCTACAATTTGGCTGAAGCTTTTCCTTAAAGATTATAATACAAAGACCAGAATATTTATACAAAAACTGCAAACCCATATATTTAAAAATTAGCATTACTTTTTCTATTCTTCTATTTTTTCTTGTTTAATTATTGATTTTTGGCCTTAGGGTCCCAGTGAGAAGACCTAGAGGCTTTTTTCGAACATTATACTATAGAATTTGCCACGTCAGCTAATATTTAGATTTCTCTAAAGTATATTTTTCTAACTATCATTTTAACAGTTAAACATTGACAATAAAGAATGCTCATAAACAACGAGATATCGAGGTTTTATCTGATTTCAAGATTAATATCTATAATCGATTAATTCATTTTTTTTTTTTTTTTTTTTTTTTGTAACATCGGTATTCTTTGCATCACTACTATGACACATTTCATAAAATCACTTGCCTTCTATACTATACATTCTGAAATGAACAAACAAATACAAATATAAAATTGTAAAACAACTTACAATTCAGGACATACAAAAATACCATATATGGTGGAAGCGTTGGCCATCAAATATTTTACGTGCACACGTTCGATCGGTCGTAAAATTACATACGAAAATCTAGAACGATCCGCAACGGTCAGGGTTGATAGTTACATGTAGTATACAATACATGAAAATACAGATTTTTGTATTGAATGTGTTCAGATGACAGTCAGACAGACAACATGTAGTAGCGCTCTAGGGCAGATAATTTTAATATAATTTATAATTTTTGTGCGAGCATCATAACTTACAGTGTATTATAATTTAGCTCGGTATTCTTCGTATTGGAATTAAATAAACAGCTCTCAAAGTTCTACGCATTTCCTTGTATAAATCCCGCGCCCGGATTCCACCAAAACAGAGAGGAGAGGACACGAGAGAAGATGTGTTTTAAATAACCAATCAGGTTTCGTTATTTCCACAACTCCTCTCCGCTTAACTTCGGTGGAAATGGATCAAGCAGAGATGAGAGGAGATAATTTATGTATAGAATTTTGTCCCCCAGGGGGTGCCGCCCTGGTCTCTTCTCCGACCAGGTAGCGGTACAAGGGGATGCGTCCCCGGGGCCCCGAGCGGCCACTGTCACATTCCCTTTTTCGCTCCGTGACAGTGGTGTCCCACCTTTCCGCCTCCAAATCCCGAGGCCTGCCCTTCCTTACCAAACCTCCTCCCCAAACGCCCCTCCTTTCCGATGGTCAAGGACGGCGGTGGTGATGTCCACCCCACCACCGCCCTCCTGACAGGCGACCTATCCTCCCCGACCCCGTCTGCCAACGCTGCTGTGTGCGCGAGGCGACGGGAAAAGGGGAGGAAGGAGAGGGGGGAGGGGTGTTGGCGCAGGAGCAATCCTTCGCAGCCTCCCCCTCCCCCCATCGCGAATCCCCCCCGCCGCTGACGCTGCTTTGAGCGCGAGGCGGCGGAGGGGGAGAAAGGAGAGGGAGGGGTGATGGCGCAGGAGAAATCCTTCGCGGCCTCCCCCTCCCTCCTATCGCGAGGCCCCCCCCGCCGCTGACGCTGCCGATTGCGCGAGGCGGTGGGGGGGGCGGGGTGGAAGAAGAGGGGGGAGGGGTGTTGGCGCAGGAGCAATCCTTCGCAGCCTCCCCCTCCCCCCGGCGCGAAGCCCCCCCCTGCCGCTGACGCTGCTACGAGCGCGAGGCGGCGGAGGGGGAGAAAGGAGAGGGAGGGGTGATGGCGCAGGAGAAATCCTCCGCAGCCTCCCCCTCCCCCCCCATCGCGAAGACACTCCCCCCCGCCGCTGACGCTGCTGAGTGCGCGAGGCGGCGGGGGGAGGAGGAAGGAGAGGGAGGGGTGATGGCGCAGGAGTATTCCTTGCAGCCTCCCCCTCCCGGCGGCAGCGGGCGTCGAGGTCTGGGGGATCAACATAGACCTCCGCCCGCACTAATGCCGCGAGAGGGCGCGAGAGGTAGCCGCGCGTCCCTCTCAGGGCCGGGGACCACCATCTCCCCCGGCCCGCACACAGGAGAGGCCGCCTCTGTTTACGAGGCGGCCGGCCGCTGCCGGGGTTGCGGGTTAAGCTCACGCATGTACCGCGACCCCGGCGCTAGGCGGAAGGAAGGCTCCCATGGGGTTTTAGTGGGTATACCGGCAGCCGGTCGTATTGAACCGGCGTCGGGGAGCCCCACACACCGGCCGCGCATGATCCCCCGCGCGGCTGACGGTGCGGCAACGCATTTCCCCATGTAAAAAAAAAAAAAAAAAAAAAAAAATGTATAGAATTTTGTGCCGCGAGCGAGCAAGCGGCGCAGCAGAGCGGAGATGTGTGTAGCCGGCGGCCCGGCGGCCGTGCGACGACCGCGCTCGCGCGCCCCATTCCCCGCTGCCTTCAGCCCGCGACTCACCCGCCCGCAGGGTGTGCGAGGCTACACAAAGCTCACATCTCCTCTCCGCTACACTTCTCTCCGCTTCGGTGGAAATAACCTGCCAGCTTCGCAGCACATCTCCTCTCGTATTTTCTCATCTATGCTTTGGTAGAAACCAGGCCTCACACGAGTTAATTATACTAAATTATTTTTTATTGCATGAGTTCAGCAGACAGTTAGGCTGATGGAAGGCGGTTACCATCGCCTATGGACATTTGTAACACCAAAGGTGCCATCAATATCCTGCTGTACCTTAAAGGGAGACTGAAACCTGGCCACTAATGGTACACAACTCAAGGTTGTTATGGTGGCATACTAGAGATCAGGCATGGTAGCCATCCAGATGGGCAAATCCGCTTCTTACGACAGGCCGCCCGGCCGCAGGAGATTGTATTATGTCTCCATTCCTGCACGGATAGAAATTATTACTGATAATATACCTATCTATATACATATTTCTTAATCTTTATTTACTATGCAGCTAATAATATTAGGTACTTCACAAAGAGCTTAACAGATTGTTGAAGTCCCCAAAAACGTAGGCAACACACTAGCTCCCTTGGTGTTAAACAGGTCCATGGGAGGCGATAAGGTCTTTACGTAAGTAATTTACTACATATTATATATGTAAGGTTTATACGTGGTAGACCCATGCTGAAATCTTAATCCTGGACAGCTCGATCGCCGTGATAAGTCACCACACTCAAGCTCAAGACTAGTCGTTTCACGCCGATATTCTGTGAGAGTATGGTGTCACACTGATCAAGCCGGCCCTAAGACCTGTAAGATTATGATTCCAGCAAGGCTCTATACCACGTAATTAACTATACTATTGTGTCAAGAAATTATAACATACATTTATTTTTCTACGTGACGTACCAATTTTTTTTCAAAATTATTATTTTCAAATCTATTATAATTGAAGCAAAAACTTTGTACCCCTTTTTACGAAAATTTCGCAGACAGAAGAGTATGAAATTTCGCACGCTTATAGTTTTTCATATCGAGAAGAAGTGACGAATGCTATTTTTTTTATTATGCATAAAAATATATTAAATCAATAAAAAAATATTACACACACTACCATTTATTTGACACACACACGCATATATCCTCTTTTGTTTATTGTTCAAGTCAAATTAACAGTGTAGCCTTGGCGAAATCTGTGATTACAGAAGTATGGCTTTGACATTAATTATTATGGTCGAATTACGACCACGGGCGACCACTAGTTTCAATAATCATTTAATTAAATATCTATATTAATTATAACAAATAGGAGTGAATTGTATTTTTGTAACAAATAAACTCTTTCGAGTTAGACTACTGGAGCGATTGTAAAAAACTTTCACCTTTCGAATGCTACATTATGCCTGATTAATAAAGGCTATATAAAAATTAAGTATCCTTACTAAAACTTCAATATGGTTTTTATTTTTTCAGGGCAAGACAACGTCTGCTAAAACCATTAGTATACTTATATTATACTTATAATATATCGCTGTAAATGTTCAAAGATATATATATGTATATATATATATATATATACATAAAGAATTTATACTACATATATTCATATATATATGTGTATATATATATATATATATATATATATATATATACATACTAGAATTTTCTTGGGCGTAAATATTTCAATTTTTCTATAAATTCTTTCTTCTGTGCAGTTGACATTAAAATAACTCTCAATCAAAAATATTTTCTTTGTTCTTTCTTACGTTTTGCAATCTTTATCCAAACGCTGGCAACCCTTAACCTGTCAGTTGATGCAAACATTAAACAGTTTCCCACTTCGACCGCAACGTGTAAGGAAGTTATGACGAGAAATAGCTTGCTGTTTGAAAAATACCTCCGTAACATGGCTTTAATCATAACATAACGTAATCGACCACTTAACCTGCTATGCCCAATTTCATAAGTTTTGTGGTTATTTTCGGTTCTTGGTTTGTTCAGTAAACTAATTTTAAACAGATAGCGGTATTATAAATATCGTAAATGAAAAATAGTCATAGTATAGTGGAACGCTTACAAACCAATAGATGACGCTGTACAATTATTGAGGTCGTAAACGATTCCCGAAATGAACAAAGAATATATACAATTTTCCAGCAATAAACAACAATAGCCTCGCTGGAAGATTTTCCTTTGAAACGGAGGAGCGTTCCATTTCTTACTCCACTATCCTCCTCGCCCTCACTCCTCAATGTGGTTCCTCCACTATCCTCCTCTGCCTCAATATCGCTCCTCCACTATCCTCCTCCTCAGTAGTTTTTCAATAGTTTAAGTAATTAAAAAACTTAAAGTTAGACCCTTCTTCAACCCCTTAAGGGTTGAGTTTTCAAAAAGCCGAAACATGTTTGTGTATATATATTTCTAGCCAGAAGCAGGTACATAAAATTTCGTACTTACTTTAAAAAATATTGATTTTCAAACAAACTGTCATTCCATTTTTTATACCCTTAGGGCTTGAATTTCCAAAAATTACATGTTGTCCATATATATATATATATATTTCTAATCAAAAGCAGACATATAAAATATAGTATTTCTTACTTTGGAAATGACGGATTTTCATACAAAGTTTCATCCCATATCTCACCCCCTTGTGGTATGAATTTTCAAAAATCCTTTATTAGTGTGTACCAACAGTATAAAAACAACCTACACGCAAATTGAAATTCAACGGTTGGTATTCAAAATAAATAATAGTTTAAAAAAAACTAAAAAAACACGCTTCATAAAAAATCCAACTTTTTAAGATATTAAAGAAGAAGAAAAAGCGCTTTGAATACACCCCACGCTTTTTTAAGACCTCATTCATCAGAAACCAAATTTATTAAATGTTATTTTCTGTTTTTAGTTGGATTTTTTATAAAAGCGTATTTTTTTAGTTTTTTTTTTAAACTATTATTTATTTTTCATTTTTTAGTAGATTTTTTTAAAAATGTTTATAAATACAAGCTTTTGAGATCCTGCATACCATGTAGCAGCAGAGTTCTAGCCAAGACAAGTAAAACGAGCCCAAACACGACGGGTCTATCTTGTTTAGTACAGGAGTTCCTATGGCCACCTTCCCACTCCATCATCAGATCAGCTCCATGGTACTATATAATTGCATTGTCATCGACCTTTGACAGGTGTGCAAGTTGAATTAAATCTGATCGTTCAAAGTAGGACAAAATCGACCTCAAAAGGGTCGGTTACAAACATACATACATACAGGTGAAGCTAATAAAAGCGTGTTAATAATAAGTTTCACTGGAGAACACTTTTTTAAGGTCATACATATAAGTTAAAATTAAATTTTACTTCCTATTGTTACGTCGCTCCAAAATATGTTATTGCTGTTAAAAAGAAGAAGTGGCAAGAAACTTCCCAGCACGTCTAGCTAAAATGGATTAACTCATTTTTTTTATAAATTTTATACAGAAATATGTTACACAATCACTTTTCGAAGAATCAATGGAATTGTAACAAACAGGGCATACTCAGTAAGCCAGACACGATAAATGGAGAGGAAAATATTATTATAGTTATAATAATGACATAACCTACTAAAACTTCATGCTACACATATCTCCATAAATTCGTTACATGCTTGGCAAGATAAAAACATTACACAAAATATAGTAAAAGAGGAGCGAGCTACTATGTAAATGAAGAATTCATTCATGCAGTCATTGATAGTATCGCTATATAGAACACAATTCTTAGACCCTGACATTGAGCATACAAGTGCAAGTCGCACTGTTCCACCTTTGTCAGTTCGCACCAGTTTTTACTAGATACGTTCCATTCATCACACGACTGTATAACCCTTTACAATCATTTTTTGTTCACGGCTTATTGTGGATTTCCGCTTCGATGCACTCACTATACACGAATTGGATAGGAGAGCTTTAATTTATAGTAACAGCTGAGATAAGAATGTTGAGATGGATGTGTCGTGATATAAGAATGGATAAGGTGAGAAACGAGTATGTATGGATCTTTCAAAGTCACACCCGTGACAGTAAAATTGAGAGGAATGAGATTAAGATGTTAAACTGCAAGATTGATGGTAAACCAAAGCAGAGATTGGTAAATTTTTTGAAGGTTGACATGATGATTTGTGATTTGACAGAGGAGGTGTTTCAGAAGAGTATGGAAGAAACAGGCATATTCTGCCGACCCCAATTAATTTAAAGTGAAAAATAGAGAGTGAATTTCTAGTAAGAATAGGGATAATCGTCGGCAGCCATTCTGCCACTGCTGGACGTATACCTCCTCAAGACGACGCCACTCATCTCTGTCGGCTGATTTCCTCATCCAGCGCCTGCCGGTGACCTTGCGCAGTTCGTCGGTCCATCGGGCTGGCATCCAACACTACGTTTACTGAGACGGCGGTCTCCACTTCAGGACTCGTCGTCTCCATCGGCCATCGGTCCTGCGGCAGAAGTGACTGGCCCACTGCCACTTCAACTTGCTAATTTTGCGACCTATTTCGGGATACCTTGGTTCTCTTACGCATAGCCTCATTTCTAATTGTATCTATAAGAGAAACACCGAACATAGCTCCTTAGCCCGTTGAGCGGCTTGGAACTTGTGCACCAATCCTGCCGTCAGTGTCCATGTCTCGGCCCCGTAGATCAGGACGGGGAGGACGCACTGCTCGATAGTATTTTAAAGGAAAATCAAACTATGTTGTCTCATTTCATGATTTTTCTCTTCCCATGCTTCCTTTTTTCTTGTTGGAGTATAACAAACAGGCTGACGTCCTTCATAGATTGGATTGGAGTGAGTAGGTTGTTATGGCGGCCGTCAATCCAGACGAGCAAATGCCCTACTTGGCTGTAAGTGATTTTGTCGCCACTTACTACATTGGATATTGTATATTGGAAACACCTTAGGAGTAGCAAATGTTCATAGGCAACGGTAACCACGTTCCATCAGGTGGGCTGTCTGCCTGTCTGCTGTACTCTTGTAATGAAAAAATCGAATAGTTATACTCCATACTTAACAAATCTTGTTTAAATACATTTTTAAGGAAAGTATTTTTTAAGATTTAGCATATTTCAAAAAAAAAATTCAAACATTTTATACTCAAATGATACAGGTTGGAATCGTGACTGGAAAACATTTACCATTTAAGCAGTTTTTTGATAGATAGATAGCACTTCAATTTACACCAGTACAGAAAACTTACGAACTAGTATTAGTCTAATTGTGTACTAAGGGCGGTCTTATCGTTAAAAAGCCGATGTCTTCCAGACAACCCGTAGTATGAAAATTGCAGATCAGGAGGAGGACTTGACCTACTTTTGTAACGTGCTTGTAAAAGAAAACTTCATAGCACATTGAGACAACCGATGTGCAAAACCCGCTGTTCCGTCTTGAACAAGCGTGTCGGGTGTACATAAAAATAAAGAAGCCCCAGCCCAACAGTGGGATGTTCATGGGGTAGTATTCTTGCCCCTTGTTCTACTTAAAAAGCGATAACACGTTGCAAAGTGATGTAAGTACACTTAATTATAAATTTTTATATGTTCTCGAGAAGCACTTAGTTTGAATTTATTTAATTTTTATTTTGAATTTGATTACAATACCGCGACTTCATTCGCGTGGAATAGTTTAAAAAAACCTCGATTATGAAACATTATTCATTGGTACTCCGCCCCTATGGGTCTTAGCGTGATGATATATATATATATATATACTAGCGGCCCCGGCAGACGTTGTCCTGCCCTGAAAAAATATGACCCGATCCCAGCGCCACCTACCGGTTCCAACGGTATAAAAACTATCCTATCTTTCAAGTTGGATCAAACTGCACACGGTGTGCAAATTTGATTAAAATCGGTTGAGTAGTTTAGGAGTCCATCGCGGACAAACATCGTGACACGAGATTTATATATATAAAGATATATATATATATATATAATATATTGTTCGTGCCTACCCCGCATGGGACCTGGCGTGAAGTTATGTATGTATGTATGTATGTATGTATGTATGTATATATATATATATATATATATATATATATATAGCCTATAATAGCCTTCATCGATAAATGGGCTATCTAACACTGACGTATTTTTCAAATCAATCCAGTAGTTCCTGAGATTAGCGCGTTCAAGGAAACAAACTTTTCAGCTTTATATATTAGTATAAGATATGTATATATGGTTCACTCGTTTAACATAAAATTGAGATAACATTCCAGACTATTGATACAAAGGTTGCTAATACTACGTATTGTAATAATTTAATATTAAAAAATAATAATCACAATGATAGCGCATTATTATTTCCAATCTGTGAGATAACAATTTTATTAAAAGAGATTATCAACTAGATAACATTTCTTTCAAGACACACCTACATCATAAACAAACTAAATAGAAACTGGAAAATAAAATTTAACAATATTTTTTATGTCGAGTACTTCGGGAACTGATTTTAAGAATGATTGATTTCTTATGAATAAAATAAGCTACTGTGGTGATATTAATGGCAACATTATAAGCAAGCACGCAAACGCGAAACTAACTTTTCTTGTGTAGTTATAGTATTTATACAGATCAGTTTGGTTGATTCATTTAAATTGAAAGACAGAAACAGGTTAGTCTGTTCAATTCTGATCAGCAGTAGCGTAGCTAGGCGTAGGCAAGGCAAGCTCACAAGCGGGCACTTATAGGGGCCTCGCGCCAGGAAAGCCTCTATAATTGCGAGCTTTAAAACTTGTGTATTGGATTTAAATTATGAAAAATAGAACATTCTATTCAAATACAGGCAATTTAGGCAGCCAGGTATTTTTAGCGTAATTAGCATGTAGGTCGGGACTCAAACAGACGGGCAAAAAAAAACACCAAAGTGGCCATAAGCTTTCCTCTTTCGCTCTCGATAATGAAACCCTAAAAATAAAACAACCAATCTGTCTACGACAAGGTGTCGCGAGATGGCACAAAACCATTATTCAAATGGCAACATTATCGCCTTCTTATAGTGGTAACACTAAAAAGGGTCACACAAATTATTATTCTTAAAGTGGTAACACTAATAAATAAAGCCTTCTTGAAAACTCATCCGTGGCGACAATTTTTCCAACCAAAATAATCCACGTATATCATCTCTCAATCGCCGAACCTAGCTTCCTAACAAATGAAGCAATCCCAATCACATAAATCATTAAAAAATGTTGATAAATATTTACAACTTACGAGAACTGCCGAAATTACGCAAATACATATATCTAAATAACTCACAACGCCAGATGCCTACCGAATTCAATAATCGGCAATAAATACTTTACAATACAATGCTCGGTATTCCCATTCAATAAAATTGTTTGAATAGATGTGTTTTTGGTAATCTTTATTGTATCTGAATAAATTATTACGCTTCTAGGAACAACCGAACGACAAAGCGGCTATGATAATTATGTTAGGTACATATCATAACTTATACAATTCCATTGAATTAATATTGACTTGATTTATACGCTTTAATCTCAGGTAATTAATTAACATTGAGTTTAAATTGTTTACAGTATAGTTTTAAATAGCGGTCCTTGCCTAGTGAAGTAGGTAGAAGAACATCGCTCCATGAATTTTGCTATCTACCCTCTTTCTGTGTAAGGTGACGGCCAATGCACAGTAGGGTAGGGGCAGCCATTTTGGACCACTGAGTCAACGTTTGACGAAAACAACATCGCGCCGTGCGCTGTTACTTTCCTAAAACTTATCATCTTGGCGTGATTACTGGCCATGCCAATAACATTTGATATCCGTAACTTTGTACCAGTGTTAGCTCCAAAGTGCAATATAGTGCCGTGAACTATTCCTGTGTGCATGCAAACTGAACCGAGCCAGGAAAGGGTGAATCTCAAGGTTGGTGGAGTTTCTACTTTTCTAGTGCAATCACCAATTGAACCAGCTTATCATCACTGGGCTACAGCGCCCCACAAGTAGAGTAAGATAGACAGATTACTCTTTATTGTAAACCAAAAGACTTTAACCCTTGATTTCCTCCAGATCACTTTTTACATAATTAAAGGTAGGTTCGTTAGTAATACTCTAATTATTAATTACTTAGGCTAAAGACAGCTACCATCGACCTTTTATATGATGCGAGCTTTGAACATAATGAATGAATGAATGAATGAAAACTCTTTATTGTTCACCATAACTTGAACCTAAAGTTAATAAAAATACATTTTGCATTAGAACAATGGGCGGTCTTATCGCTTATAGCGATCTCTTCCAGGCAACCCGGTGCCAAAATAATAACAATAATAAACTAATAAAGATATACGTAATTAAATGAATTACAATAATATAAATTACATATACTTACATGCGAACAATAATATAATTTCATTCTGCAACAAATTTTATTTAATGGACAAATAATGTTGTATTGCTCATTCATAAATCAATAACTCACTACTGTGTGTTGAAACAACGACTCACACAACGCATTTATATATGAGCCATGTTACAACACTATACTCCTACAAGCTTCCAACTTAAAATATTTCATTGCAGCTGTTTTTGAAATGATGAGTTTTTTATGAGAGGGTAAACCGCTTTGTTACGTAACGAGTTACGGCGCCAGTCTGTCTGTCTTTCCTTTCTCTCACGTTAGATTAATTTATCGCTTCTGTCGGGCGTCCCGAGACGCATACAGTCTTTTTTTTGAGGCTGGGGAAACTGAATTTTTTTTAAAGATTATATTGTATATTTCATCAATAAAGAAACATGCAAAAATTACTGGCCAAATTTTTAGATTAAAAAAAAATGAAATTTTGGCAACATTAATACATAATTAAAAATTACAGACCTCAGTTTTGTTTTTATTATATATTAATATAGTTATCCTTTTTCATTTTGGTAATATCGTAATGTTAGATTAAAAATTAAAAATTAAAAGAAACCGCTCTTAAAATATCAAAGTAGTTTTAACTCTTATATGAATTACTTTAGCCAAAATACGCTACCTGAATCAGCTCCCTTAAAACGCATAGTTGCACTAAACAAACACCAAATTGTAGAAATATTTATGTTTTTACATGTCCATCAAAAAGCTATTTTTCTAAACGCATCAGTGGTCCATAACCCCATCAATGGCCGTTATCATTGTTTATGGACAAACAGGTAATTCCCACTTCGGCTAAATGCTGAAACGGTTACGAGTGTATGACAATGTTAACTTATTTTATGATTTAAGATAGGACTAAAAGAAAATGGGAACTAAATACAAGCTAACCTTCTAGTCCTGCTATAGCTACATATAAATGGATAGATCTAAATGATTAAATCGACACATACACATTGTATATCATACATATTGTATATCCCCAAATCAAGTAAGTTACGCTTGTGTTATTGGTAATATACAACGGACTATATTGGAGCCGATCCCAAAAACCCAGACTATAGTAAATAACGAAGAAAATTAGTTTCTGAAATTTACCATGCCGTATCAGGAATCGAACCTGGAGCATCTTTGTTGCAATGAGATAGGCCGGCGAAGGCTTAGCCTGCTCAACTACAGCGACCGTCACATTTGGCCATATTCCATAATTAATTTTCGGGACCCCATAACCGTACAATTTTATTGGTGTAACACAAACAAGTATCCATTGCCAGTGGATGCTAACTGTAATAATACGTAATTATATAATCTGATTAGTGACATTTTTATACATACACGAATTGCGTCTTATCGAAATTAGTTCATTGATTCGTTCAAAAATTTTATCGTTTAAGATTAAAATAAGTTTTTATAAATACACAAAACAGTAAAACTATAAAATTTAGTACAAATCAAGGGTACTAACGTACTGAAGTTTTAATAATTAATCATTATCTTTATCAATTATTATATAATTTCCGCTTTCTTCTCGAGTAAATTATACGTGTATACCTTAGGACTTAATTCATTATCCAATATAAAATTATTCAAGAGAGAAACGGGGGAGTGGGGGGGAGGCTGTGAAAATAAAATAATCATATATATTTTTTAACTTTGTATTTGTCAAATAATTATTAAAGATATTTATATTTTCTTTTTTATAGATGTAAATATAATTATAAACTAGTACAGTGAAGGAAACTTAGCTTATATTAATTTTACTAATAGGTATTGTTAGTAAACTAAAACAAAATGAATCTTAGTCAAGTGTTTTACTGGGGATTTCTTGACACCTTTAAAAAAAATGAATACGTTGTGAAACCTATGTTACATTAGACAAAACGTTAGATGAGTTGACCTGTATATTTAACTTTATTAGAATTAGCACAAAAAAAAACTTCCGAACTGCTGATTTTTTTGCCCTTGAAATATAGTTGCATTTTATCCAAATATAAAAGTAGCTTTAAAATATGTATCTATACATGCAAATTATTAAACTGTAGGACACTACAAAATTCTCTACATTTCTGCATAACAGCCCAATAATAACAAGACGTAAAATGTCTCCAGCCGAATACATAACTTTACAAGTCGAGAAAGGCTTCAACTCAACATAAACAGTCGAAATCAAAGGCCCGTGTACGACCAATATTTGGTGAAATGTCCAAACAGACTGAGACATTCGTCTGGACACCTCACTATTGGGACCCATTTCCTGTTTGACCTCGATAAGGGCTTGTTCAAACACCTTCGGAATGTCCGACATAAGTTCAGGGATTCTGTTTTGGCAAACATCTAAAACAGGGCATGGGTTTATTTGAAAGAGATAATTTGGTTTGGTATATGATTCTCTTTTTATAATTAGTTTTTACAACAAGTCTTTTACCATCCAGGCCATTCAACTCTTGAATGCGCTACCACTAAACATCAAGCAGACACAATCATTACCTTCTTTTAACAGATTAGTTAAAGATTACTACTTCAAGCTATAGTTTTGATGTTTACTTTTGTATGTATATAATATATAAATGTGTTTTTATTTTTGTATATATATTATTATATATGTTACTATTTATTTATTAATTAAAAACTAATTTATTGTACGAGTGCTGGTTTAGCAACGTACGCGTCCTAAACTCAAAGAGCGCAGATTCGATCGAAAACATCGTGATACAACCTGCATGCACATCGAGATAACCGATGTGCCAAACCTGCCAAGCCGACTTAGACAAGCGTGACGGGTATACTGTTCGTTCCCCTATAGCGGGAGACCCGAGCCCAGCAGAGGGGCAGTTATGGGTTTTTATTATATATTTATATATTAATTTGAGGATTAGTTATGTTCAAATAAACTGTAAACCAAAGACCAACAACAAATTTTCAATGACACGCGGACGGCAGATTTCGAAATCGATCACCATTTACTACAAGCGATACAATGCTTATTATGTAGTTAACACCTTGATAATTGCTGTGGCATTTGTTTTTGCTAATTATCTGTCAAATGCCGCCGCAATCAGCACTGATTGATACCGACATACCTATGAGAACGAACTTACATCGCGTACAGAAATACTATTAACGATTCCTACGACTATTTGTCGCAGGTTTTGGTCATTTTTTTGGTACTTTAGGCATTTTTGCCATTTTAGGCTTTTTTATCATTTATGTAGTTATCAGATAGATAGACGGGGGATAGATAAATAAAACTAAACGGGTTGAAATAGGGGATGAAAGTGTGTATGGGAGACCAATCATTTTTCAATTTTGGTAGAAATAATAATGTATCATCTATTAAAAAAATGCGATAGTACCTCGATCTGCCTGTCTGTTAAGCTTTCACGGAAAAAACTACTAAGTACTGGATCGGTTTTGGTGTAATTTTGTTCATATGTAATTTTATTTCCGAAACTTACTATTACAGGAATCGAACACGGAGCCTCTGTGTTGCAGTGAGGTAGGCCGGCAAAAGCTTAGCCCACTCAACCGCAGATTCCGTCAATTCATAAAAATCAAATCATATCACCATTTAATTACGCATTTCACTAAAATGCGTAATTAAATGGTGATATGATTTTAAGGATATACTTGCAACATATTTATAACAACCAAAACTGTTTTTAAGTGTAGAAAAAGTATTCGTGTCTATAGTGTAGTCACCATACCACACCACACTTCCCTATTATTATAAACATTTGCCATACACCTTTATAAGAAAAAAACGCACGTGTGTAAACCCCTTAAATACTCAATTGGCAGCGTCTCAGTTATCTCACCTAGATCATGAACGCCCGACTCATTACAGGTGAAGTGGCATTCATTTATACATTGGCGCCAACATCTAATTTGCCTATAAGTAAGGGTAATTTGAAGGGACACGTGACGAATGAAATTAATCTAACAACAAGCGTAAAAATATAGCACGTAAAGTATAGTACACCACTGTTAGAAAAATATTTGTAATTTTTTGTTTAGTAGCAATATAATAATGTACAAATTAAACAAGAACTAATGAGGTATCTTCAAAATACCTGGTTGGTACGAAGTTGTCGTAAAAAAACTCCCAAAAGTCTCAAAAAACTGTTATTAAGTATCGAAAACTATCGAAGTATACAACCGACATAAAAAAGGAATAGTATCGTGCAGAATCCAGAAATGGCTTTATCCGTGCAGGAGCGGAGAAAGAATACAATTTCCTGCGGCCCTGTCTGTCGTAAGAGGCGACAAAACAACCCACAGCCAGATTAGGGTGTTTACCCGTTTAGATGGCTACCACCCCTGGTCTAGAGTATGCCACCATAACAAGCTTGAGTTGTGTCCGGCTTCAGTCGCCAGGTTCCAGTCTCCCTTAAGGGAGCAGCAACGCATTTGTAGCCAAGTGAGCCTGTCTGCATGTCTACTGAACTCATACAATAAAAAATAAAAAAACTCCTTGTGGCACTCGGGGTCTGCTGCGGTAAAGCTATTGCATAGCATTTTTTATCAACCTATGCAATTATAATTATTTATTTAGTTTTTATTTATGCAGTATTTTTTCTTTGGTATTAATTCAAGTTACACTTTTTGAGCGTGGTGACCGATAAGAAAACAAATCACTTATGTATACATATATACCTACATGTATACTTACGGGGCGCACATGCGGTGAGTGTGGCATCATAAAGATATGGTAGATACCTATACACCTATATACTTTCTCACAAAAAGCTGCTTACGCATTCGTCCGATTTCGGAGCAGCTCGTCGTCCATAATTTGCAATACCTGACATACCTCAAACCGCTACGAGAGCTCACGGCTCACTGTGGCCACCGCACACCTCCGCTCGCCGCACCCGCCTCAGACCCCCGTCACCGCGCTTTCAGTGTGGACGCACACATACGTGTTAAGCGAACACTCGGCCGACCTACATGGTAGGCGAAGTGGGAGATGTTAGCTTTTTTTCGATACGGAATTTCTTGACTCGGTCGCCGCGCTCAAAGCTCGCGATGAAAGCTGAAGACCCCAGTCGTCGATATACATTTATACAGTTGCAGTATAAATGTAACAATTTGACGTAATGTAACATGAATTGTTAATTAGTTAACGTGTAAAACGGTTTAAATTAGCAAATCGCAGACAGTCTAATGAGTGAGCTGCAGCAGGTATTTATTATAGTTAGGCGCCAACGTCTCATGGTTAGCGCTACATAATTTCGCACTAAACGTGTTCCAATAATCGCGTTATGTGCCACTCACAGTGCTACCTGGTAATGTGATTAAGACGGAAAGCGTTCAATTTGCACTTTGCAATGTTTGAGTTTAATATAGTAGGCTAGTATATCCGCTGAGCTAGCAAGAGCTTTCACCGCAGCTTTACTGACGTATTCGTGATTCTTGCACTACCTAAGATAAAATATTAGTAAGAAAGAAAAATCTTTTATTTAGAACAAAAAGTTAATAGATATAGAAAGACAATAGAAACAAAATAAGTGCTCAATTGGACCTAGTCTCAGCATAATGCTAGCCAACATGGACCAGCGCTGTTCTTCCGTCTGGGACCTAATAGTGAAGTCACGGTGGACGATACAACACACATACCAACAATGTTGTGATGTGTGTTGTATGATAATGGTAAACGAATTGCAGACTAAGGGCTGCTTGCATAACGTTCTTAAATTTATTTAAGAAACACAAAACGTATTTAACATCTTTAAATACAATTAGCGTCTTGCACGGCGCAAAATTTGCCGCTACATGTGTTAGATATTACTTGACAATTATCATTATAGTTTGGCCAATTTAACTAATGTATTTATAAATTATAGTGAATGTGTGATTTTTATGTCTAATCTATGTTACTTAAAAGTATCATCAAAATCCGTTTAGTAGTTTCCGTGTAAAAAGGACATTAATCAAAACATTAATATTAATATTAATTATTAATATATGTATGTCTTTCAAGACCATGGGCCATAAAAATGGCCCGGACTTTTGGAGGGCTTGCGTGGGGCCATGGGGAGGCCAACACGTAGAGGCCCCTTGACAAATTTAATGTAAATATGTGGCGTGACACTGACCGGCGATTATCCCTGTCTACACCATATAATAATGTACCCAAGGACAAGCCCCGGCCAGTGTAGGACTATTGTGGGTAATGAGGATAAAAAGTACCGGGCTATTGGGGTGAACTGTTAGTGGTACTGGTGGTCTGGGAGTATGGGGACTATGGCGCCTGCCCGTCGCAATGTTCAGGGAACATGGAAAAATGGGCTTAATTATTAATATTATTAATGTTTAATAATATTAATATTATTATTAATATTAAACATCATTATTGATATTAATTAATATTATAATTAAGGACATTAAAATAAACATTAATGCATCCTTACAATATGTCATTGTCTTGACCAGGATATGTTGCTTTCTCACAATTAACATTCCACGAACAGCAGCGACATAACTACGTATAATAAATTGCAAAATTCTAATAATTCAAAATAGTATGCGTGTATGTCTGTACTTTGTACAGGAATCGAGAAAACATAGCAATGAGTTGTCACGAACGCATTTACCTGTCAATTGATTAAAATTATTGCCTGACACACGTTTCTAAATAAACACAATAGAATATGTGTCTTGTGTCTTCTAAAATAAGATTTACAATGACAAGGGACAGTACGGTTGACTGATACGTGGAGTATTGAGTAATGGAGGCGATAAAGCTTTATGTCTAATTTCTTCGAATCTAAAAATTAGTCAACACATTTTAAATAATTCCTAATATGTAACAAGGAAATTCTTAATGGCTAATGTACTTCCGTACCATCCAAATAACATAGGATCGAATCCTGGCAGCCAAGCATGCCCCTGAACTAATGTGCATATTGTTATATTTACAAAATGGCGGTAAAACAAAACATTACAAAGAAACCTGCACATCATAAAAATTGATGTGTAAAACCGCCAATCCACTTTATAAAACTGTGGGAGATATAAAGTCCTTTTGTTGTATAAATAGAGGTACTTAATTCCAACTATGGGTCATATATTGTATCCGTGCAGGAACGGAGAAAGAATACATTTTCCTGCGACTGGGCCGCCTGTCGTAAAACGCTACAAAACAACCCACAGCCAGGTGGTAGGCTATTTGCTAGACTGGATGCCGACCACCCCTAGTCTAGAGTATGCCGTCATAACAACCTTGTGTTGTGTAACGGCATTAGTGACCAGGTTTCAGTCTTCCTTAAGACATCAGCAGCGCATTTGTAGCACCTTTGGTGTTGCAAACGTCCATAGGCGATGGTAGCTGATTCCCATCAAGTAAACCGTCTGCATGTCTGCTGAACTCCTGCAATTAAAAAATAATAATAATAAATATACAATATTATTTTATACCACATAATGTAATCTCCTGAGTTGTTTATGTGATATATATGTGCAGCCATACCTTACTGTCACAAAACTAATTGTAATTCACATTGTCTTATAACTGAAAAATCTAGAGTTAACTAATGAAACTAACATGGTCATATTTCATAATTATTAAAGTCATGACAAAACTAGAAACAACAAAATATTTTGCCAACACGACTTTTGAAGGATGAGCTACGCTCGTGTGTTGCTGCATGTTATGTTCTATGGGATTTGTCAGCCATTGCTGTCTATTTCATATTTGAAATAGACAGTAGCATTAAAAACCATGTTATGACCAATATGGTCTTATACTAAGACAAACGGAAGACTGAAGATTGTTTAAGAAAGAGCCTTAATAACGGCTCTTCCTTAAACAACTCAACGGCGATGGTATGTTGCATAATATGAAATATTATGGTTTTTGTGACAGGGTGAATAAATAATCTATCCGATTGCTTTATGGCGTTACCGCGTATCAGACATGTACATTGTATATGGATTTCTTGGAGAGCGATTTAAATATAACTAAGTCTCATTCTGCTTACATTCTTCACGTTTACGATTTAAATTATAAGTGGTGCGCAGAAGGTTTGCCGATGATCATCCTTTCCGCTTCCAACCACTGGGACCGGGGCTTGTTTAAGTAGTAGGTACTAAGATTTAGACGACTGCTGGTCACGATTGTGGGAAGCGGGAGGGCTTATCATCGGCAAACCTTCTGTGAACGAATTCTATAAGCGAATTTTATTAATTACCATCAAAGCTGGGAAACCACAAAACAGTTGAACCGGTTATAACCGGTTCGGTAGGTGTTTTTCTTTTTGGTGTTGCTCCAACTTAACCTAAATTAAACGTTTTTCGTCGTGGTAGTGTAATGGCTAGCGCACGCGTCCCAAACTCAAAGGGTTCTATCCTGGCCGAAATTCCCGGGATTAAAGATATCACACATTTTATTACATAAAATTTGCCATCGACCAGTAAAAGATCACATTGGTATTTTTTTAATCTGGCAATTTAAATCATTCCCAGTAATTTTCCCACGGGATTGATTCCCAAGATAAAAAGTAGCGATTTTAAGAATTTGCTGTCGGTCCACCAAAACCACATCGAAATCAGCCCAGTAGTTTTTACGTGTATCCCAAACATACAATAATTTTTTGAAAAACTGCATCGTGTTCGTCCATCGATTTTATAGTGTAATCCGGTTGTTTTAAATAGCTTCAATGTACAGACACGGCGTTTTTAGTTTTTTAGAATATTATATTTAATGGTTTCAATTTGTCACATAGTATAGAATATTCTGAGACCATTTATGTGTATAAACGTGCTAATTTATGTGCCCGCCAATCCTGCTATATTGAAATTGATTTATGGGACATCGCAATCTTGTCGGATTAAAGCGGCGAGCTTTGTCAGGATTATGCCCTACGCTGCTAACATTGCAATCTCTATTTTTACTTTGCAAAGAGGGGTGCACATTCGATAATACAATTACTGCGCCACAAAATAACCATCAGCTTTATACCCAGATTGTTGATTGTTTATAAATAACCGTCTATGCGAGGACTACTCTGGAGAGCTCTTTCAACTGGTGCCTAGGTCGCCGCACTGTCACAATACAGACAAGAAGAAGACAGAAAAGAAGATGTAATAACAAGAGTTGAAAAAGGAATGTTAATGTGGCATGTATCATGCGTGTACATGTCCAACATGTAGAGAGAATGGATAAAAGTAGAATCACAAAACAGATGTATGACAGTATTGTGAATGGTTGAGTTGTTGCCGGCAGACCGAGATGAACACACTATGACCAAATATCAGAAGTGTTAAAGAGAGGTCAGGTAAAAAGCATCTCTCAAATACACGTGCATGTATAAAGAGGTTAATGGAAATGTGAAGCGAAAGTTGTTTATCAGGATCGTCGCAAGCAGAGATCCATAGTCTCTATATCGCATAGTAATTTGTAACTCGAAAACGGCTGGATCGATTTTTATAATCTTTGGTTTGTTGAATTACTCCACCCCAAATAGTAGAATAATTATGAATACATCGAAAAATCGCAAAAAATATTTTTAATTTAATTTAGTTTGGAACTCCGCAATTAACAGCTCACGTTATTCACGGGAAGTAAGTCGTCTGAAGTTGTTGACAACAAAGCTGTGTAGGACTACCCTATCTGAATATTAACTCATCAAGTATTAAGATTAATCAAAAACTGTTTTATTGCCTGAAACGCTCTTGCGAGTTCGCTTAATTAATAAAGGCATTACAATTCCACTTTTACGATCGCTTCACAAGGGATGACACTATCATATTGTACAAATAAATTTTGACTCTACAACCAGTAGATACGTATCTATAAAATGCATATTAATAATGCAAACTTACTCCATTTATAACTTTTTTCGAATAAAAATGTACACAGATCGCAATGAAATAAGATAAGGAGATAAAATCTCAAAAATAATCTTGAATTGGTGAAAGTTACGGATATGACCCTATATATATATATATATATATATATATATATATATATATATATATATATATATATATATATATATATATATATATATACATATAATCAAAAAATGTTATCAGACCTTTTTTGTAGAACGTTCAATTCTCTATAAAGATTAGAACAGCAATTTATCAGTCCACCACTCGTTTGAACGGTACAAAAATCAGAAGAAGCAAAAATAAATTGTCCTGTGTTATATTATGGGAATTAAAAAAATGCGATGAGGACAATCTTAATATTAATATTAAGGGCTCATCTTTTCACAGATTTTTTTTTACACCCAAAAGAAACTTTTGAGCCTGTTTGGAAAAAAAAATCTTTTTTGATCACCCTAATATATATATATGACAGATACCAAGCGAGAGCCTGTCAAGGACGCGGCCAAGGCTCTTCGGTATTAGTTCATTCACTGACATCACTTTTGGTACAATGATTGTAGAGTTCCACATGGCAGTAACTTCGTGAGAGATGTGTCTCTAGAGACCACGTGTCATAAAAATGGCCTGGACTTGCGTGGGGCCATGGGAAGTTCAACAGCCTCTTAAACAAATTGAATCTAAATGTGGCCTGACATTGACCAGCGTTTATTCTTGTATTCACCATATAAAAATGCATCCAAGGCAATGAGAACAAAGGATACCGGGCTATTGGGATGAACTGCTTAGAATGGAACTAGAGATCTGGGACTATGGGGACGGATCTGGGACTATTAACTAGCGGCCCCGGCAGACGTTGTCCTGCTCCGAAAAAATAAAAATCTAGGACCCGATCCCAGCGCCACCTACCGTTTCCAATTGTAGATTTAAACCATCCGGGAACTTACTCAAACAAACAAAAACAAAATCACCAAACTCGATCCAGGTGATTAGGAGGATTCTAGAACCCGATCTCAGCGTCACCTACCAGTTTAATTGTGAATCTAAACCATCCGGGAACCCACTCAAACAAACAAAAGCAAAGTCACCAAAATCGGTCTAGTTGATTAGGAGAATTCTAGAACCCGACCTCAGCGCCACCTACCGGTTCCAACGGGATAAAAAGTATATGTCCATCTCCTGGTTCTGAGCAACCTGCCCGTCAATTTTCAGCCCAATCGGTAAAGCCGTTCTTGAGTTATAAATAGTCTAACTAACACGACTATCTTTTATATACATAGATTTCCGACCCCAAATGATTGAGAAAAGGCGAATGGTTGATAGAGATAGAGAAAGATATACCACACACGAATAAAAATATTTGCACTGTGAAATAATTAAATTTCCACCTCGCAATGGTTCCCCGTATTAAGGCACGCGGTGGACATAATCTGAGATGGCGTGGTGAATTCCACGTCAAATATTAAGAATATCAAGTCGGAATTATGACACGGTACACCCGGGAGCTCAAGGGATTAGGATTCAATGAGTCCTTTTTGAATAACTCTCGATTTTATTGCTTCTTATTTACTGGAGCATTCCCTCGGCTAACACTCGTAAACTTCAGTTCTATATCCTGCGAAAACTATTATTAACAAGATTAAATGGGACAATAAACAAACATACAAATTCATACTATCCGTACGGGAGAGTAATTCTGTGTCTGTTATACTTTCACTTAAAAGCCATATCACCGATCCTGATGAAATTCCAAAAAATTTTATTGCATGAATTCAGCGGACATGCCCACCTGATGGAAAGTGGTTACAAATGCGCTGCTGCTCTCTTGAGGGCGAGTGGAACCTGTCCACTTATGCTGGAACACAATTCAAGGTTGTTATGGCGGCACACTCTAGACCAAGAGTGGTAGCCATCCAATCGGGCAAATGCCACCTGGCAAGTGCTCTAACAAGTCTGTAAAATTTTACCTAAAATATATTATTAAAGTAAAACCTGTTGTTTCCTTGTATATTACAAATGTCATCAACTGATGGAAAATTGTAAATAGTTTAGTGTATTAATTGCCACATATATCGCTTCTTTGCTTCAATAACGTGGTATCTTGAAAACCCAAATGTTACAGTACGCCACTTTTAAAATTAAAAAAAAACATTTTACCCAAACATATTTTACACTTTTTTTGTATATTTTTTTTGTAAATTTAGTGTCAATTTACTAAGCTTTTTGAAATATATGAGAAAGTTGTGATAATATGATAAATTTAGCAAAATATAGTGAGTGAGTGAAATAAGTGAGTATTAGGATATGTCACGTTATTGAAGCAAAGAAGCGAATTATGATGATCATTAGATTACATGTCGCGATCTACATTGTAAGAACAGTTGTCCTCTTAGACTGACAATATGAACAATATCCAAGTTTGCCTGTCGATTTTTACTCCGGACAGCGTAAAAATCTCCTAAAGGTTGAAGCTGAATATATTTATGTAAACAAAGCCACGGAAAGTCTCTAGTCTAGTAATAAAATTACAAAAATGTTTATTTTTTACGTCATAAAATTTATATCCAAAGATTATTTCGACAAAACAAAATTTAAAAGCTTATCATTTACCCAAAACAGCGGTTAAATGGTTCACTCTATCACCGCCCATACATTTTACAAAGTCAGCAATGTCTCAATACTTCCAAAAGATGGAAAAACAAACTCAAATTCCCACCTACGTTACCAGTATAAAAGTCATATCAACCGATAAACGTCTACTATATAAAAGTGTTCTCGTAATTCAAAAGGATTATACATGCACGTCTAATCAAACACTGTAGACCACAGTATCTTCGATGTTGTTGACTTTTATTAATGACTAGCTGTCCCAGCAGACGTCATCCTGCACGGAAAAGCTTCGATCGATATGCCGACAGCAGCGCCACCTACCAGGTCAAATTGTGAACCAACTCAAAAACCTTCTTTAGCTCATTCACAACAACTTTGCTAAAGATCATCACATGATCAAATGTATAGTTTACAATTCTATAAAGGACATGTATACAAAAAATCATTTTTATGTATAAGAAGAAAGAAGATTATGCAATGTTGGGTCACGAATTTGGACAACTTGTTGTTGATTTGAAAACTCTGGCTGAAAGAGACTGTAATTTGTTCTGGGACTTTATGAGAGTGACAGTTATGTCAGTTTCTGCAAAAAAACTAAGAAGGTATTAAGCACCACTAACCTTCAAATCTACCTTAAATAGACGTTGCACCAAATGCAAGCACGATTTGTATTTAAAGTTAAATATGTTATTTGATAAGAATTTGTAGTGTAGCGTTGACTCTGGTCGTTTCACGAAGTATGCAGAATGTCAGGACTGAGCTCTTGTACGTGGGAGATTGGCTTTCACCTCTACTATTAGCAGCGAATAGAAAGCCAGCACCACTTATTTAGTTACTCACATCACAATAAAATGTAAGGAATTCATAAATACCACATCTGAGTTGCTTATCGCTTGATCACTTAGTGACATTGACGCGTGTCAACATATTGGTAGATATAAGACAAAAGTACCACTTTATTTTGATACTTGTCATATTTGGAATAGGAATCTCCAAATCGGCTGCTTTAGATCTCAAACTCGCCGCAATGAAGTGAAGCAAGTGTACTGATTATTTTAGCCTGACACCTAATAATAAAAAGCGATTATGTCCTTATGAAGCCCTAATCATATCTCAAAAATTATTCTACGAACTTATTGAAATCATTTGTTACTAAAATTATTTTAAAGCTCTGCCACGATAATTAAAAGTCTATGTATTTTTTTAACCCTCAATTATTTTTCCCTTTAAAACTTGCTGTAATATTCATATAATGTATTTGTAAATTATTTTGTAGTAAGTAAGTTTGCGCCGGTATTGTCGTCGGTGGTATTTTAATTCACTAGTCCGCGGTGTGCATGATATCTCGGAGCACTCGGCCAACACTTAAGATAGCTTAAAAGCCGCTGCGGCCTACGAGCAAAGATAACCAAGTGTTGAAATAAAGATTTATTTATAATACAAAATGTATCATGTCCCTCTTCATTTCTTACTTGTTAATTATTATTTTTATACCACTTAAATACGATTGGGTTGGATTACTGATTTTTACTGAATGGGATGCCGTCTCCTCCTCGTAAGTGAGATATGCTTGTAAAGTAGAAGGAGGACGGGCGGAGGTCCAGTTTGGACCCTCGGCCGCCGTGAGTGGACGGCGCGGGTGGCTCCCTGGAGAAACTTATCTCACCATAAAATATGGTACATAAAAAAGATGGTAGGGTAATTCCATAGGTTCACATGTTTTTGCTACTCAGGCGTGAAAAATGTTGTACTTATTACAATTAATATTTTTTATCGATTTAGTATTGATAGAGATATTACATATTTTTTTTAAATCCTGGTTTATTACCCGCATTTCGACTTCTTTTGTTTTAAATTTGTAATTCAGAAAAGCATTCATTGTTATTGTACTTGATTTATGGCCGTCATTAGGCACCTGCCTAATGTCTGTGTCGAACTAATTCTCAGAAGTTATTGTTTTGCGTCCAGACATATTGTATTTGTATAGAACAAAAGGAATGCCCGAACGGAGGGGTGGGGCAGTCAAGCGACGATTACGATATAAGCAAGACGTGTACATTGATAAGCTATATAGAGATGGACTTTGCGCGTGTTATTGAATTGTGCAGTTTGTACTGGTTGTATCCAGTTATGTTTGTACCGTGTGAACTTCTTTTGTTTGCTTTATGTTTAAAATTTATAATTAGTAAAACAGCCCATTGTGTATTGTAATATTTCATGGTAGTCATCAGCCAGGTGTGAAACTAAGAAATGCAGTCCACGCGGCCGAGACACATATTTTTATTTGTATTTTTGCAGTATAAAGCAATGCCCCAACACAGAGATAGTCGAGTCGAGCAATAACCAGCCGCGAGGCAAGACTTGTGTACATTCGATAATCTATTTAGAGACGGACTTTGGGCGTGTTATTGAATCGTGCATTACGTCTGGACTGATTGTGTGCAGTTATACTTGTACCTGTGTTATACGTATTTGTATAGTTCTTATCAATTCTATTATAATTCCAACAGTATTTTAATTCGAATCCGGCACCTCGTAATATTATATATAATGAGTAAGCTACCTCTTGACTAAATTGAATTAAAAATAGGAAGACTACTAGCGTTATTGGCTAAGTATAATTAAACTTTTAACCCTAAAATTAATTTTCATCGAACAGGATTACTTTGTTGTAAAGTGTTAAAGTAATAACTATAATTTGATATTTAACTTTTACGCTTCCATAAAAATGTTTACCATCTACACTATATTATAATGAGGTAACGTTTGTGAGTTTGTTTCTAGGAAACACTTAAACTACTGAACCAATACTAAGAATTATTTTACACTGCTGAGAGAATTTTCATAATTCATTCTATTGAGAATGTTTCATTATTCCTGAGTGACATAGATTATATTTGATTGTTATTAATAATATTTTTTAATATTTAAATGACGCTCAGCGAAGTGGGCACGAGTCAGCTAGTGATAATACAAAATTATAAAAATGCTGTCTGTACAATAAAGCTATATTAAAGAAATACAATGGGTTAGAGTATATGAACGATGGAGAACGCGCATGCATTTTATTTATGTATGATTTGTTTAATAAAACTACGTTTCAACGGTTTTAAGCGCGATAATTTATTTGATACTTTATTTTTATTTTTCCGACGTTTTGCAACTTTTCAGTAGACGTGATCACGGAAGACTTCCGTTCCTATTATGTATACTAGTAGACGTAAACTTAAGAGAATATTATATTATCTGTTTGGTCGGGATTCATGTTAAAACTACTGAGCCGATTTTGGTGGGATTTTCTGGATCAAACTCACCATATATCCTTTCCTATACCCCTGATGTGTATGCAAAATCTCATGGCAATCAGTTGCGTAGTTAAGTTGTGAAAACGGCACAATCAAACAAACACACGTTCGCACTTAGAGTAGTAGTAGATAACGAATTCGCCGAATTAACATTTGTCAAATGCCAAGACAGGAATCAAATTATAATCAAAGCCAAGATCAAATAGTTTGCATAACGGACATATTATTGCCAGTATCAACTGTCAAAATGACATTAATGACTGTGTATCTTGTCAGATCTGTCGCGCCGCGTTCAAAGGTTGGACAAAGCATGAATTATTCCGCTATAACTCGTTTCAATATAATTGCCATTGTTAACATTTAGAGGGAACTAAACTAGCTCCCACAACAATACTAAATCTATCTACTAACGGTATTAACAAAATTCTGATTTGCCTAAGATGATCATTTTAATACTTCATACCCTTCTTCTTCAACCAGTTTCATTCCATTGCTGGACGTAGGCCTCCCCAAGTATGCGTCATATCCCGGTCTCCCGTCTTCCTCATACAACATCTTGAAATTTTTGCCAAGCTAAACATAAAAATTACCATAACAAGTATGGTAAACTGCATCAAAATCGGCGTAGTAGCTTTTAAGTGAATCCCAACAGACAAGAAATCTGAAAAAAATGCATCGTATTCTCCTTCGTTTATATATTGTATTGCAGTTGTCTATTACAAGCTTTTATTCAACTTGCAATGGATGTATGTAAGTATGTAATGTAGCAATGTAAACTATGTATGGAAGTTCGGGTGGAATCTTGCAAGTTAAATTTGACCAACTTCCCGGTTTCTGATTTAGCTGAAATATTGCAGGCATATGTATATCGCGTGACAATTCAATAATATGGTGCAATAATACCATGGAGCTGATCTGATGATGGAGTCGCAAGTAGGAACTCCTGTACTAAACAAGATAGACCCGTCCTGTTTGGGCTCCTTTTACTTGTGTCAGGTAGCACTCTGCTAGGGGGGCCCACGCCTGCCAGGGCTGCGGAGAGGCTAGGACATATACCCGTAGCCCTGGCATAAGGCGAAGGACGGAACACCCAGGGGTTTTAGTGGGTATCCCTGACCGGGGAGTGGCAATAGCATGGCACCAGTTCTGACTGGGCATGCTAGTGCCACCCCCGATCTGGCGAATCCCACACTAGGTCGCGAATTATCCCCACAAGGTTCTGCCCTTGTCGCGGCTTAGTCCTCAATCAGATTTCCCCTGGTAAAAAAAAAAAAAAGTAGCACTCTGCTGCTACATGATATCCAGGATCTCAAAAGCTAGTATTAAAAACCTTTTAAAAAGCAAGTTATTTTTAAATAGCCTCAATGTATAGACACAGCATTCTTTTTAATTCTACAGTTTTCCTAAAGAGAATACCTACGTAAATTACTTTCTCTCTTATGAAATTAGTGAACATTATTTCTAAACCCATCAGAACTCCCAACAATCGATCAATTTTCTTAAAACAAAAATCTATTAAAACATTTGAGTAATAAATTTTCCAGATCGTGATTAATATCGAATTTCATATAACAGTTTCGCAATACACCATCGCTGTTCACTCATAGGAAAGTAATAATAATAAATCAAGAGTATTATAAATTATTAATCACTTATGAATATTTCACCGCGAAACCATAATATACGGAAACTTATTAACTAAACAATCTTCTAATATTGAATACTAGTTACGCCCGCCATTTCGTTGGAGCGGAACTTTAATTTTAGGGGAAAGTGGGGAAATTGGGAACAGTTAACTTCTAACGCTTAAAACTATAAGAATAAGGTGTAACACATAATTATCTTTTATATATATCTTTTATATAATTATATTTTATATAAACTTTGTTTATTTATCTACTAAATAAATGCCAATAAAACTCTTAAAAATCGTCATATTTTTATACAAAATATACTAATATGCCTTTTTACCCGATATAGGTACCTTCTATGATCTAAGCAGTAGTTTTCTCTGAAATTTTGGCATTTATTTTCTAATCACAGACAGACAGTTCATTTTTATTTATGTATATAGAAAATAGATGCTATTACTAAAAATGACCATCACCATAAATGGTTTAAAGCTCGATTGATAGAAATAACATAACAATATGGTTTTTAACCAGTTAGATTAAATCATTATGTGGGTTGTTTGGTTGTAGTTGGTTTTTGGTAAATTGCGGTGTTGAGAACTTGTTATTATAGATTATATAGCGGCGATTTATGTCTTTTGAAAGTTATGAGTTTTCGTCATTGTTCAGTAAATTTCCGATGCCTCAAGGTTAATGTTCCAAATTCTCAAAACTAGCCAAATTTAAAAAAAAATATGTCCTGATTAAAATTATCTATAATATCTATTGTCGATTTTTCTGTCACTTTTGTATGTTATTTGTAAAATAAGTATGAACAACTCTCTATAGAATATCTACTTTGTATTTCGTTTAATTAACACATAGTTTGGATTATAAACTGACCTTGTATATAAATTATTGTTTCATTTTTAATTATTGTAATCTGTTTTATGCTTAAATAAAAATTAATAATAAAAGTGTATGTATAAAGAGATAAATGAATGTAGATAAGGCAATAGTTGCATGTAAGGATTGTACTGCCTACCTCTATAGGAAACAGGCGTGATATATATGAATGCGTTTTGCTACGTGCGTTTTAATTCGGTGTTACAAGCAGCAGACTACTGCAACATATCGTAAAACTAGCAGTGTTTCCAGTCATATAATACATATCGCTGAGGAGTGGAACTCCTCACCGTCGTCTGTTTTACGTAAAATAAATGATCTAGGTGTCTTCAATTCTCGCGTGATTCAGTTTTTTATAGTCGATAACAACGTGTTTAATAACTTGACAATATTGGTCAAGTTTTAAATTCCAAATATCTCTAGCGAGTCCATTTTCTGTTTTTCTGTTTCCTTAAGTATTCATAAATGCTATGACGGTATAATGTGGTTAATAATTAGCAGAAAGCGAGATACGGTTAATTTATTGATTTAAAGTTCAGTCTACGATAGAAAAATACCGATATTTCAAGTCATAAATATGTTAATTGGTAATCGAAAGCCGTGATCATTTGGATAATAATCGTTTTTTGTGTGGATTTGAACCAATAGCTTATTACAGGGCTGCAATCTGATAGCGTAGATTATTTCATTCAATTAAAATTATAGTATAAAGTATCTAGTAATTACGCTTCAACAGCAAAATTAAGTATTAAAGTTTTTTTAAATAAAATTAATGAAATTCCCTTCCCTCCCTGCCTTCAACAAAAGAAGAAAAAAATTACTTGAAAAAATAGCAACGTACGTTGATGACATTGACATTGCTAACATTTATCTTAAAAATAAAAATATTTTTTGAGAACTCGTACACCGCATTTTCAGCAAACAAAGTTTGCACTTAGATCAGAGAAAGAGACAACACTAGCGTGATGCAGGAAAAAGGCAATAGATACATAAATACTTAAAGTAATTAGTGAATTAAATATATAAATACGTAAATTCTTGAAAATTGTAAGTCTATATTTTTTTGTTGTTTTTTCATTTTTTTCAGTTTTTATAGCAATTTTTCAATATTTAAGAAAATTCCTTTAAGGACACTGCGAGTCCCCACAAAAAAGCTCTATATATATATATATATATATATATATATATATATATATATATATATATATATATATATATATATATATATATATATATATATGTACAATAATATTTTACGTTCTTTAAAAGCAAATAACCCTACAGAGTGCCAGTATGTTAAGCACGACGTGTGGACAGCTTGAAATTCGATAAGCGTACGCTTACCACTTAACTATGTTCCACATGTGTGGTTATTTTGAATTTTAATTATTATTGCACACCTTTATAGCCGCGATCCGGTGTCGGGAAACCATCGCGGCGTAGACAACGATATTAAAAAAAATTAAAATGTTAAATTAAACCTTCCAGATACGTCCGATAGTAGTGTGACATTCTTTGAATTTCTCGAGATATTGTGACACCAAAAAAGGGGACCATATGGCAGCTATTCCGCGTTGAACAAAAAAAGAATCACGTAAATCGAATCATAAATCTCAGAGTAATCGGTGTACATATGGAACGAAAAGGATTTTTTTTTCATAATGTTCATAAAATGAAAACTACTAGGCCGAACTGTGTAAAATTTTTAGGGGACCAATTGGAAGCTGTTCCGCGTCGAACAAAAAAAGAATCACGTAATTCGGATCATAAATCACGGAGTAATCGGTGAACATACATAAAAAAACAACAACAAAAAAAGATCCCGACGAATTGAGAACTTCCTCCTTTTTTCGAAGTCGGTTAAAAAGAACCTATGGAGAATCAATTAGTGAAGATACTTTTATATACCACCCGTGCGCAGAAGGTTTGCCGATAGCCTCATTACGTCACGAGTCGATCGTCAGTAGGGTTGACAAAAAAGGTTACATAAATATTTGTCGCAATAAATTTATAATTTTATTGTATATAGTTTGCATACAAATATATATACAATAATAGTAAGTAGTATTTTTTTATGAAGAATCTTTCAAAGAATCCTATACTATTATAAAATTCTAGACAAGCCGTGTCTGTACATTGAAGCTATTTAAAACAAAACCTCGAATATAGTATACAAACAATGTAGAACAAGATGCAATTTTTATTAGATTTCTTATCTGTTTGTTCGATTTGCACGTAAAAACTACTCGGCCGTTTTCGATGCGATTTTTGCTGATCGACAGCTAATTCTTATTGGATACCCATATCAATTGCCAAAAAGAAAATTTAAATTACATTCATGGCTGATGGAAAAATGTTTTTATGATATTAGGAATTTTATTAGGTAATGATTATATCTATATTTTTGCCTCTGATTCTGATTTATTCTTTTTTATTGACATTATTTTATTTCTGTATTTAATATATAATTAATCAAATTGTGTTTATAAATTTAGAACTGTAATGATTTTTTAAAATGACATATACTCAAATATTTGTATGACCATGTTTAAGTCAAATACAGTAAGAGCCATTGACTTTGTTTTCCCTCTTTTTTCCAACTGTCACCTCCATTTCTACAATATAAAGATAATAATATAAAGATTCATTCGTTCATTAAAAAAAACATAAACTAACACAGATGAAGCCCAAGCACGATATCGAGCCTTTACTTCCATTTTATCGTAAGCGATATTTGTACCTAAATTTATTTTTTGTTGCAAAACGTATTTAAACTATTATTTTGTTTTAAGATTTTCAGTTGGGTTAAAGCCTACTAAATCAAAAACTAAAATTCTTATGGGAGTTGCATACGTCTAGTCATCACAACGGACAACAACTACTGGCTACTACCACGCGGGAGCGCTCATATTAATAGTTGCTCTATCTCACTCGCAAATCAGCCGCCCCGCTCACACACTGTGCTGTATATTGTACTAGGTGTAAGATTTGTTAATATTTATACTTAAGTACCGTTTCCAAAATAAATTTATTCACTTCAATTCACATCAGCACTCGACACTAACTCTCTGCCATCTGAAGTATCATTTAACTGGGTACAACCAGTACAAACTGCACGATTCAATAACACGCGCAAAAGTCTGTCACTATGCCGCTCATCGAATCTACGTCTTGCTCGTATCGTAATCCTCGCTTGACTGCCCCTCTCCGCCTTGGGTCATTGCTTTATAATGCACCGATCCATACCTGCCAAGTTTCGACGCAAGACAATAACAACAATGATTAGTTCGACACTAATGACGGCCATAAAACAAGTACAATAACAAAATGTTTTTCTTAAGTACAAATTCTAAAAACAAAGTAAACAAAAGAATTCCTAAATGCGGGGAGGTAATAAACTGCGCTTTACGTCAGGAAGATGTGCGTTTACCTTTGTCGTTTTGTAACAATACCTTTTGCAACAAAAAATATACCTAGATCCAAATGTCACTTACGATAAAATGGAGGTAAAGGACAAATTGATACACAAATTTCAACTTTAACACCATGATCATAAGACTTAATATGATAGATTGTAAGAAAGCACAAGTGTGTTATATGGATTTAATGACGTGTTTATCGGCCATTAACGTATGCTTTCGGACGATTCGTTTTGTTAAAAAGCGTTTAATTGTTATCTATTTGTAGGTATTTGTGTTTATGCAAGTTATTAATATTAATTTTTTACATCAACGTTATCATTATTACCATGTTTTTAATATATTATATTTAATAGGTATATTAGGTAATTTGTTTTGATTTATTACAATCGTGTGAACATTATTTGTGATTGTATATTTTACTCTTCTAACGTGTCATGTAAAAGGAATTACTATCCTACTATTATATAATAGGAATGTACACGTTAATTTCTGTTTTTTTTTTATTTGAATGTATTAACTGAGGTTCAGTTCAATTTCAGTTATGTGAAAAATTAAACATATGTGACTTGATTCGATTTGGTATATCCGTGTATTATTTTAACTATATTTTCATTCTATACTAGCTGTCACCCGCCCGCTTCGCGTGCCGTGAAATCCGTTCCTAGCCTCTACTTGGCGAAAGGGAGGTCCATGCCCAATTTCAAGTCTATAGGTATTATAGTTTCTGAGATATCGTCATAAGTTACTATATACGTGGATATCAATTATATTCCCCGAATATTCTAGAAATTATAAAAAAGTTAAAACAGCTCCAGACCTGCGTCTCTGAACTAATTAAAGGTTACAAAGCTTAATTAAACCTTGACATGCGTGCGTGCGTGCACTTGTGCGTGTGTTTTTTAATGACGCCCAGCGAAGTGAGCACGGGTCAGCTATTTCATAATAATAATATTTTTCCATGGGTCTCTGGTCAACGTTGCACCATTGGAACGATTCTATTGGGGTTGTTTTCATGGTTTCAATTCGTCGTGGCCTGTTTAACGGATAGTTAAAGCATTTTAACGTTTTACCAAATAGTTTAGGCACGCTTTACAGCTGTTGGTCATTTAAATTATTTTTTATTAAAGATGTAACGTATGGTAGTTTAAAAAACATTAGAAAGAAAGAAAATTTTTACTCTAGGAAATAAATAAAGAAATAACAAAAACTAAATAATAAGTAACACAAGTCAATATATATTCCAAGATAATGTCAAATTCAGGATTATAATTTTTATATTTGAGTTTTTCATTTTGCACAACTACTATTGCACTACTTCTACTAATGCACTACTACTATCTTACTCACTAATAATTGTGTCTGCTGTAGTTTTGTTGACTATCCTAGTCTGTTAATAATTTCCTATCATCAAACTTAAGCATTCCCATTCAATCTTCTTATATATAAAATTCTCGGTGTCGCGGTGTTTGTAATTAAACTCCTCCGGAACGGCTTGACCGATTCTCATGATATTGGGTAGGTCTGAGAATCGGACAACAACTATTTTTCATCCCCTAAATGTTAAGGGTAGTCCACCCCTAATTTTTTTTATATTTTTTTAAACATTTTTATGATACATCATTAAAAAATACATACAACCCTAAATCTTCAACCCTCTACGATCACCTAGTTACAATATATACTTTAAAAGCTTCATTAATTGATCTAGTGTAATGTGAGTATACTCAAATACACATGAAACTTAAACATTTGACTTCAAAGTAATCAGGCTTATTTTACCATATTTCGCGGTCGTTATACCAAGAATCTTTTTAATATTAATCATGGGCTCAAAAAGAAAAGACGATAAATGAATTATTTCATATTTAGTAGTAGTTATTATTATAACTAATTTTGTTTCAAGACGATCGTCATGCAAGCGGCCCTTAGTATCGTATTTGTGTTTAATAGTTGTACTGCTGAGAGGACGGCCCTTATACGGTACTTCGGTGCATGTCAAATCATTTTAATACGCTTTCCGCCTCTTTATCTTTATTATTGGTGATTGAAATATAAATTTTAATACAAATTAGATGGAATGCAATAGACGGAAGTGATCGCCACGGTAACCGTGCGTGTAAGGCCGCGTGTACACAGATTCAACGACGACCAACGAGTTGGCTTAGTTGGCTCTGTGATTTACCTACCGTCGAACGAGCGATGCATCGATTATTTTCTTTATATCGGATGCTAGGTTTGCACTGAAAATTACAGTTGTGTATGTAAATCTTGTTTGAAGAAAATGAGGCATACAATTCTCAAAATATGCTTTATTTTTGAATTTTAATATTTAAGTAATATACAGCGTGTTTCATTTCAAATGACAATAAATCATAACTTTAGCGGTCGTACTCCATACAAATTTTTTGGTACCATTAAATCAACCGTAATGTCAAAAAAAAAAATTTGAAATTTCCGAACAAATTAATTACGATAAAAAGGGAATAAAAACAGAACATCTTGTAAATATTGGTTTGCGAGCGAGAGCGTAAGAATGAACAACTTCCGCGTTTAATGATGAAGAGACGAGCTGGCAACATGATACATTGGTCACTAACCTACCGATTTAGACACAATAACTGATTCATGTTGTTGTAATATTCTGAAATGAAAAATGAGGTCCTGTGGCTAAACCAAAGAAGTTACCTTGATTCATTTTTGTATTTGGGCAGAGTACGTCATGAAGCAAACGTGGTCTGATTTATTGTCGTAAGGTCTGAAACACGCTGTATAATATCAGATCATAACAATTCGTAGTAACGTTGGTTCAATCCTGCCCGTTTTACATAAGCAGTTTTGTTACTAATGTCTATACTGTTACAATCACCACGTGCTAACAACAGTAAAGAAAATAATTGTCTTGGAGTAACCTGCACATCGAGTCAACCAATGTGTCAAACCTGCCAAGTCGCTTTGGATAAGTGTGGCGGGTATACCGTCCCTTTCCCTATAATGGGAGGCCCGGACCCAGCAGTGCGACATTTTGGGCTCTTATTATTTATAATGTTATGTAAGTAATGTAATTATGTCACTATTTCTTCAAATAAAATATATTTTTTTATCTTTCTGGATAGACTTCGGGGAGTTTGTCTGAGAGCTGTTTCTCTAATTCCCGTTTACGTCCCGTACAATTAGAAGTACCAGTTTGCAACACTTTTATGTGATAGAAACGCCTACCATTAGAATGCATAGTTTAGCTTTAACTTTTTTGGTGCTACAGCCGAAGTATAGAAGAATTGGCTAAAGTCTGTTTCGTGATAAGTAAAGTCTTCAAATCACGAATGTCTTATAGATAGGCGTGCTCCAGTCTAAACTGCGTCATTACTTTAGGTGATACAGTGGTGAAATTCGAATCTGTAAAAAAGTAATCGCCACACAGCGGATTGCCGGCGATCGTCTAGTCTACCGTTGGCCTTCATTGAACCTACGTGTATGCGGCTTAACACTTTATCAAACGATTCTCACGAATTCTTTCTACGTATTCAAAGTTGGCATGACTTTTTAATTGTTGTTTATGACTCATTTTAATTCTAACTATAGTTCTATCTTTTAATTAGTATACGCTGTAATAAGTGTTAGGTTGCTTATAAGTGGTTTCGTTAAAACTTTTGAGATCAAGTTAATTCTTTAGGCAGTTATATCAATGTTTTTTTTTTTATTAAGTGACGGGCCAATATTGTATTACTAGCAAGCCCAGTCAGAACTGGTGCCATGCTATTGCCATTCGCTAGGGATACCATCTAAAACTCCTAAGTGCTCCGTCTTGCGCCTTATGCCAGGGTTAGGGGGATGCGGAAGCTCAACCAACTGCCGAAGAACTACTTTTATACCAGGAATCTTCTAGGTCTAGTCCAGGCGTGGGGCGGTTTGTAACAGTGAGGAAGAACCCCTATACCCCAAGTGGCGAGCTCACGGTGGTCGAAGGTCAATACTCGCCCTCCGGTGCCAGCGCGTCCTCCTTTGATGGTGGCATGCCCTACACCAGGAGCGGTAGCTCTTGACATGTGCCATCCCATCTGACGGCGTTGTTTTGTCGCCTCTTACGATAAGCCCGACTGCAAGAATTAATAGGTGTTCTTTCTCCATTCCTGCACGTATAGGATAATGGATAATTTTAACTAATATGGTGCCGGAATTATAGTAAAAATTAGCATAGGATCCAAAATTAGGAAACAAAATAGAGTAAAGCTTATGCGATCGAACAAGGTTTCTAGTATTAGTTGAATATGTAAAATAAGATACCTCAGTCTAGTGTATCGTAGGCGTTATACCAGGTTTTACGACAAAATACACATTGTTGTTAAGTTGTAAAAGGTTACATTTGATGGGATTAAAAGCAGCACTTGACGGGTGGTATCTTACCTTATAAAGTTACTAGCTTTTGCTTGAAACTCCTTAGATTACATGCCAATGATTTTTTGTCATTAGTGTTTCAAGTTCGTATCAATGCTCTCGTCGATGAAGATACTTCCACTCTTCTTCTCTACATTAAAATAAATGTACAGCTAAGAGGGTGTAGGTCTAAAATCTGCATGCTTTTAATTTTTCCGTAGATCCAACGAGTAAATACTATTTATCACAAACCATATTGTAATTCACACCTGCATACCAGTAAAAACACATTTTATTACCTTTCCGCATTTGAACTTCTCTTGTTTACTAATTTATTGTGATGCCTTTACTAACTATTCTAGAGAACACTGTGTTATTGTACTCGTTTATGGCCGTTACGGTCGACTCATTAGCCAGGTGTCTCGGATTTAAAGTACAAACTGATTCTAGGAAATTCGGTCCATGCGGCCGGGAAGACATATTACATCTGTGCAGTATAAAGCGATACCCCGATTGAGCAACGAGGCAGTCGAGCGATAACCACGAGCGAAACAAGACTTGTTTATTTTCGGTAATCTATTGAAGTGACGGACTTTGCGCGTTTTAGTGAATTACGACCTTCTGCATTACGTTTGGTGTTGTTGTGTTCAGTTATATTTGTACCTGTGTTATACGTTTATATAGTTATATGTTTGTATAATTGTAATATACTCTTTGGTAATTCTAAAAGCGTTTTAATTCGAGTTTCAGCACTCGTAACAATATAATACATATAGTTCACGGGCTCTTACAAATGCATTAGCTCATTCATCTAAGCATAAAATGAACACTTTATGTTTGTATATTTACATTTTTTATTATTTCGATCATTTAAGAAAACTATGTATTCTACGAAAAGCGGAGGTCAGGACTTTCCATAGGATGGGGTTTTCTCAGTTTGGACTCTTGTCTCTGCTCCATTTTATGATTTTTGTGTATCATATAAGTAACACTTATTTAAACCATAACATTTTTTAACTAAAACTGTGTACTTTTGTACTGTGTACTGTGTAGTTTTGATATATAAGTTTTCCGAAAAAAGGGGGACAAAATGTGCCTTTGATTTGAATCTTTTGTCTAACTAAGCTCCTAGGTGCCCCTAAGTATAAATAATAATTTATAATCAATACATAATTATTTTAATTAAATTCGAGCATTATTAGCTTATTTTATTTTAAAAAACTTTACCCTTCTGTTGATACAGGGCCCGTCTAAAGCAAGCTAGGTCTTTGGGTTGGCACTCTAACAACACCAGTGTTTTACATCGAAGCACTAATGAAATGTCATTAATAAAATCAAAACAACCATATCCACTGAACTGTTACGAATTTATGCCTGAATTGCAGGAAATATTCAATGTTTATCCATCTGTCAGACTCTCAATCACGTTTCCATTGTTTCCAGATAGACTGCTTCCCATTCGATTATCACAAAATTTGCGTTCGCAACTTTTAGTTTTACATATCCTAAAGTGAGCTCTATTTGTATTACCTATGAACTGTAATTGTAGAAAGATTGGTTTGCAACTGTAAAGCTTAAGTTGGTCAACTTGAATAGACAAAACAATCGCAATGAGTTGTTCGCGTCAAAATAAACTGTAACTACTGTAACTTGAGTAGATATCTACATTCTACATACTTCTTGTACTATTGTATACTATATAATACTGTGTTAGAAACGGAGAAAGAATGCTAATTCGGTTTGCAATACCCGCCAATAAGACTGAAGTGCTACAAGCACCTCTAACCAGGTCTCTTCGGATATTTAACCAAATATGGAAGTGAGTGAACACAGATTTAGGAATTTACTGAAAGTGCCTATATTACTACTACAATACTGTGTCTTATATCTCTCTCTTTTCTTTCACCATATCCTAATTATTTGGGGTCGGTCGTATAAATTAAATTGATTTTTTTCGAATATCTCATCAAAAACTTTTAAAATCCGTACACATGAAAGTTTGATGATGAATATCTTTTGAACGGTTAATTTCGTCGTCAAAATATAAGAAACCATTTTTATAGAGCAGTTAATTTCCAAAAAAAAATTGTATTGCGCATTTTGTAAAAGTCATTTAATGTCGAGTTATAAAATTCATAAACAAAAATGAAATTTGTCTTAAAATGATCAAAATTAAATCCTTAATATCTTTCAAATGGTGAGGTTTACGGAAAAAATATAAGATACCTTTTTTGTAGAGAAAAATTATATTTTTTTTGACCCACCCTAATATATATATCTTGAATGTAAGTAGAGTAAGATGTTGGACATCCCCAAGTGTTGCACTCCGTAGGCAATAGGGAGATCCAACTTTGCCCGTGAGATAGCATCTTTCTGCATGGAAATGTCCTGTTCGAGCTTTAGGCTTAAACACTGCTACAATAAACCTCTTTTCCCAGTGGGTCTTTAACGTGCCTTAAACTTACAATAAATAAAAATTCTTCGCCATTATCACTATGGACAATTGTAACACCAAAGGTGCTACCAATGAGCTACTGCTCTCTTAAGGGAGACTGAGACCTGGCCTCTAATACCTGAGCAAATTTCAAAGTTGTTAGGGCGGCATACTTTAGACCAGGATTAGCCATCTAGTCGGGCAAATACTCGACCATGTATTATAGGTTGTTTTGTCTTCTTACGACAGACCGTATTAAGAATCCATATTTTTTCTCCGTTGCCGTGCACGTATTCCTCGCATCTTGAAATATTTAAGTTATTTTAGTAACACATAGTAGGGATAACATAGAACTCGCATCACACGTCTTAGACGGGCGTTACGAGCGACCTACATCTATCAATCCAGTGAATTATTAACTGCTAGTCTAATTTTGAGTTTAAACAATATTTTGTCTGGTAAATTCTTTGTTGTTAAGGAATTTATTTTCTTTGTATAGTTCGTTTTATAGTGTAAAGTATGTAAGGTTAGTATAATTTTAGACGGTATTAGATTCTTCACGAAAATATTATGTTGTTACAAGTTAACTATTAGTAGTGATGAGTTATTTTTCTCGCTGAAAAAGGCTTAAGACTTAGGCTTAGAAAGGATTTCAAAGTCTTTTTTACTAACTGTAGATATCTGACTTGGTTTTTCGATACAGGTACGGTACATGCAACAAACTAATGCCACTGAAACTAAAAGGTGAGATATATAAATCCGACATACGATCTGCCATGATATAAAGGCACGAATGTTGGGCCACGTCTCCACTCAGCTGATATGTATGTATGGAGTTAAGAATGGATAAGGAAAACAATTAGTACATAAAGGGATCTTTGAAAATTGCATCTGTGACTCAAAAATTGAGAGGAAGAAGACTAAGGTGGTATAAGCGTGTAATGAGGGGGGATGAAAGTTACGTGACACACAGAATGTGAAACTGCAAGATAGATGATGATATGATGATTTGTGCGGTGATACAGGACGTATGCCAGATTAGAGGAATATGGAAGGAAATAATTGGGAGAAGGTGAAAAGAAAGAGAGAGTAATGAGTTATTTTTCTCACCTAAAAATACTTAGAAAATTTAGGCTTACTTTCAAATATTTTTTTACAGTCTATAGATACCTGACTTTGTAGACCAAAAAAGAGATCGATGGATTATCTGAAAGATGATATGATGATTTGTGATGTGGCGAAGACAAGATATATTGCGCCGACCCTAAATAATTGGCAGAAGGTAAAAGAAAGTTAGTTACCTGCCTTCTTCTTCAGCGAATCAATGTCAACTGCTACTTAATATCTTGACCTACCATTCTTTTATGTCATTATTTAAATCAATCTAAAAAAACATAATCAATATTTCAAAGCATTTCTAAAAACTTTCAAACCGATCAAAATAACATAAAATACAAGTTACCAGTTCATGAGGCATTCAAATCGTTACAGTTTCCTTATGTCAGAATCGTAAACGTGACAATTTTAAATTCATTGCCTTTCATTATACAATGAAATGTTGAAGATAGACGATATCTTTATGTAGAACTTAATTAAATATCAAATCGAAAACACTTAATACTTTATCTCGGATAATTTACGTTATACTTACTGTGTTTACCTCTTTAACCGCATGCATGCATTAGTTTGAATCCTGACAGAAGGATGTTGTTAATTAGAAAGACTTTAATAATAATCAATAGAAAAATATTAACATTGAATATATTTAATAGAGCACATTATTGGTTCGAGACCGATCTGTTACGGTTTTGGACGGATTTTTATTTAAATATCCGATAGTTTGGTTATATTTAAGGAGCTCTGTCACATCCCTATTAACAACAATCAGAGGCTTCAGGGATGTTACTCGTAAGGATATGCCATTTCGGATCTAGATAGAAATCAAAGAAAGAAAACGACATATCAACAATATTAACCCGGTTTAAATTACCATTTACGGATATGAAGTTATTTCGGATTATGTCATAGTTTTGAGTAATTTCAATTACGGGTATTACATTTTTTAGGATTTGTAAAAGGAAATATTTACACCACATACCGGTTTTATTCTTAATTACATTCCTCTGCAGATCACGGGCCATAAAAATGGTCCGGACTTTTGGAGGCTTTGTATGGGGCCATGAGAACGTGGAGCCCTTAGGCAAAATAAATTTAAATGTGGCGTAAAGCTGACCGGCAATTATCTCTGTCTTCACCATTTAAAAATGCACACAAAGACAAGCCCTGGTGAGTGTAGGACTAATGTAGGGAATGCGAACATAAAGTACTAGACTATTGGGATGAAGTGCTAGTGGAACTATTGGGGACTATGGAGACTATGGCGTCTGCCCGTCGCAATGTTCGGGGACATGGAAAAAATGGATAGACGGTGATTCACCACTCCCTACCTGGGCTCCTAAAAATGCCATGAAGACAACATAAGGCAACATAGGTGTGAGTGGCTAAGGGGTGTCCAGAGGTGAGCTGCGGGTTCACCGAAGCTACTTCTGACGTTATGCCATTTATCATTTACACCCCTGGAGCTTGTCACTTTATTTATACATATGTAATAATGAAGCTCAGCCCTATCCGAAATAAACTAATACTTTTATATCAGACTCCGTTATGCTTTCGGATATATTTTTATTTCCGATATCCGAGAGTATCAGTTTCAGTTAAGAAACACCATAACATCCCTAGGCCATGATTTGTTGTTTTTATTCAATATTTAAATATATAGCCATTTAGTTGCGATATTTCATAAGATCTTCGACGATAAATCACTGTTACCATATCTAAATAAGGAACAAGTATATTGGAATGTAATCTTATTAATGAAAATATCATTGGAATCTTATCAGTGACATATGTTTTGTTAATTAAATTGTTTTGATAGTTAAAATATGCAGATACTTGTTACGTCACTTAAATTATCTAATTACGTACACGGCTTTGTACTTTCTTTAAATCTGATTAAATATTTCATTTTATTGATAATCTTAAGAGTTTGTTGCTTTTACGAAAGAAGTTCAACATTTATTCCAAACTGTTATATTGTTGTCTTATATAACATTGTGTTAAGTTCAATAACTAAGACTAGTCGTGGTCGCTCGTGGTCGAAATTCGACCATAATAATTTCGCCAAGGCAACAATAAATAAAAGAGTTATATGTTTGTGAATGTCACATACATGGTAGTGTCTGTAATGTTTTTTATTGATTATTATAACTTATTTTAAATGCATAATTTTAAAAAAATATTAGCATTCGGCACTTCTTCTCTATATACACTATAAGTTTGCGAAATTTCATACTCCTCCGTCCGTGCGATTTTCGTAAAAAGGGGTACAAAGTTTTTCTTCACGTATTGATGTGAAATAAACATGAAATCTGCTTAATATTGTTCATTGAGTTAAAAATATATAAGCACACGTCGGAGTGCGTCGCACTTACGCCAGACCATGAGCATGACCGACTAGGGTGTGGAAGGTAGCAAGCACAATGCCGCGGTCACCAGACGCCACAAATTTTGCCTGAATATTCACATCCCAGAAACAATTCCCCAACCCTGGTGTTAACTGTGTTATGTTTCTTTGGTTGCAGGTGCTGTGTGGTGCAGTGGCGGACGCGGGCGACGTGATCGCCAACATGAGCCGCGTACGCCGCTCGCCTCAACCTCACTTGCACCGCGCGTTGTAAGTACAGTGGTTTCATTTATAACGACCTCGGTTGTAACACCGGTTTTTTTATTGTATGAGTTCAGCAGACTGGCAGACGGCCCACCTAATGGTAAGCGGTTACCATTAGGTAGGCCATCTGCCACGCCGGCGCACATTTGCAACACCAAAGCGTTACAAATACGCTGCTGCTCTCTTGAGGGAGTCTAGAACCTGGTCATTAATGCCTAATATTAAAAATATATTGTAACACATAATATATATATATATATATATATATATATATATATATATATATATATATATAAGAAATTTGCTGTAATAGATATAAGAGCAATGTAACGTATAACTAACCTAACCCATTCAAAACCAACATACCCAAGTACCTAATACTTATTCACCCCTAGAGAAATATAATAAGTAATCGCAAAATTAGGTTGTTATGACTAGTGGTGGTAGCCATCCAGACGGGCAGATACCCTGCCAACTGGCTGTGGGTTGTTTCGTAACTGTCAGGCGACAAATATCATTTCTCTGTTTCTACTTATGTATATGTATAACCAGTTGGAAGTATAGCAAAGTAATTATAATAATCCTTTCATCATCGTTATAACCGAAATCTACTGTAATCCTATAATTCTATATACTACTACAAGAATTTCTTGGTTTTTGTAACCTATTTTTAAAGAAGGTCGGATACAAAGCTTAACCCAGAATACGCCAATTTTATTTTTATGTAGATCTGCATTTAGGTTTAAGGGATTAGTTTTCGTTAATTTTGTATTGTGAAAACGAAAATTGTGCTCCTAAAGTATTCCACTAATTCCAATTTATAATTTGATTCACCAATATTCGCAGAAACTGACATTTGAGTGCTTTAATAGCTACGTAGTTTTTACAAAGTTCTAGATAATATATTTACTATTTTTAACTATAAGTTAGTACAGTAAACTAACCTAACATTATGTTATAGCTATTATTCCTTAGACTATAAGTAGAGTACTGAGCCCAGGTCTTCGAAGTCAATAGGTAAGGTTCCTAGAAGGCTGGCTATGTTACCTAGCTAGATCGCCATACCGTCGTCCGAGATAGAAACCAACGCTCTGATCACCGGAGAGTCAACGAGTCCTTTGAAAATCTCTTATTAAAATATCATCTACACTAATCCGCTCCAAACTTTATAAGAAATTGTTGCTCCTAATGTAGCTAAAGCTAGGTTTGACTCGGAGTAATAAATGCATTTATCTACACTTCAACTTCAATTAAAATATTCACAATTATTGGAAAAGGAATAAAGCCTTTTTTTATTTATTTAAACCGGCATCAAGCAGACAGCCCAATAACCCAAAATGGTTACTATCTCCTATGGCCAGCCTTTAGGATAGAGAGAATGGATAGAAGGGACCAGACCAGAGAAATGGGATATAAGAGATATGGTAGAGGAGATGGGATGGGATAGAAGAAGGGGAAGTCGGATATCCTGTGAGAGCGTGGTATCACACTGATTAAGCCAGCCCTCACATCATCATCATGCGAGCATCTGGAGCGTGACTCTGACGCCCAGAATCCTCTTTTCTACTTTTTCTATCCCACTTCGCGAGTTTTGAGAATATTGATGCACATGTCATCTCTCACAACATCAAGCCAGCATTTCCTGAGCTTTCCCTTCGACCAGGACCTGTTGTAGGTGGCATAGCTAGATATTTGCGCCCCACATGATTAGCCAGTCTGCGTAAAACGTGGCTGGACCTCTTGCAGTTTGTCTGCTTTGTCACGGACTTGAAAGCTGCCGTTGATGCAGAAGTTCCTGACGCGGTCTTTACGCGTGACTTCACAGATCCATTGCAACATATTCACATTCATTTCACACCGATCGGGTTGGATTTAACAACTGTACTTACATACATAACATAACTTCACGCCAGGTCCCTTCCGGGGTAGGCACAAACAACAGAATGCCATTTAGGCTTAGTCTTACACACCTCACTTGCTTCTTTGACATTCATAGCTCTTGTCATACACGCTCGTCTGTTCTTGATTAAGTTGATCATGGAAGGTGTGTCTTGGTCTTCCGCGACTTCTGCCTCCATCCACTTTTGCATTGTATATCTGTTTAGTCATTCTTGCATCATCCATTCTTTCCACATGCCCGAACCACCGGAGCATTCCTTTCCTTACCTTCACCCCGACACTCTCTTTCAGACCAACTCTCTTTCTTACTTCGGTATTACAAACAACTGTATTATTTAACAACTGCAATCAATCTTGATTGCAGTTGTTAAATATCATTATCTAATGATTCCATCAGGGCTCTACCCCGTGCCCACGTCGTCAATAAAGATTAAAATGTTACAATTCTCTCTTTTCAGGGCGGAGAAAGACGATATGACGTGGAAGAGGTCACACTGGAGGGAGATGCAGTTAATACTGCAGCAGGAGGGCTCGCATAAAGAGGGGCCGAAAGAAACGACGCGGGAAGGCGTCGAGTGCTGTCCCTCTGTCCTGGAGATGGTCCAAAAAAAGGGCGGAAGGACACCCACTGGCCTTTACGTAGAGCTGTACGAAGACGGTGAAAACCAGCAAAGGTTTTATGAACTATCTTGTGCTCCCGGTGTCGTGGACAGGCCGTGTCGTTTCGTGGACGCGAGACTGTACAACGATTCGATGTGCGTACAAAAATATTCATACTCTTACGCGTTAGTGAGGTATTTACATTCTACAGCCACGGACTCTCCGCAGCACAGGACGCAGGGGCATTTCTCTGTGCCTGGTTCCGGGGGGTGGTCGATGGATTATGTGATCGTGAGGGCGGGCTGTGAATGCCAAATCAAACCATCAAAGAACCCGCGAAGAAGACACAAGAAGAGAAAAAGAAATAGACGTTTAGTTGACGATGAAACCTGATTTCTGTTGTGACCAGTGTATTGAATTATGAACTAAAGACGGTTCGCCGATAGTAGTGTTGATGCGAGATTCCGATGGCGAATTTTCGAGTTTCCGTACGCCAAAAATTTTAATGTTTTAACGTGGCAATAATATTACGATGTGAATGCATTAATTATAAAATTAAGAATGAATGTGTTGTTTAAAAACTAATTCCAAAAGTGTTCAAACCCAAATTTTGAAGCGATTTTAGAAACAGAAAACCGTAATAAATAAAAATGTTTAATAGTTCCGAAAATTTGTTACTTGATATAATAATAAAAAAAATACTTGATATATCTGAAGCAAATTATGTACCTAGTATATCAAAACCAAAAGTCGTTCTTATTTTATAATTAGACATTAGAACGTTGTTAATTGGAAACTGTAGCATAAAATTCGTGTTACCGATACTTTCGAGACGAATATTCGGTGTGACTATGTGTATGTAGATTTAATTAAGTATATTTATTTTCGGCAAAATTCGTCTATTTAATTACGCTTCTTTGTTGTAGTCCACGAGTTAGGCTCGATCTTTTAAAAATAAACAGTGCCTTTAATTGTTTTCGAAATTTCATTTTGTTCTATTCAAAAGCTACTCTGAGGTATTTCTATTTGTGTTTGATTCTTGACACTTATTAAGATTTGAATTCAAATGGATAGGATATTCTTTCTCAAACAACACGTTAGTCTTTGTTTGCCATATTAATATATAATTATGTAGCTTTTATAGCCTCATTAAAATAAGTCATTGAAATCTTTATCAAGTAGAAATAAATCAGACACCTTATACAGTTTCAACACAGAAAATAATTCCATTATATAAAACTCTTATTATATAAGTATTAACGAAGGGGGGTAGTGTTACACTTAATGCCAAGAATGATGATGATGATGATAATGAAATACAGTATAATTAAGATTTACATCACAAATTACGTCACTGCAATGACAATTTAAGTAACTACAAATCGATTAAATATTGTAACAAGTATAATAAAAAAATCGATTGTTGTTAACACCGAAAATAAAACAGAAATTTTAACACTTTCCCATCACTACTAGAATTTTCGTAAACACCGCCCTCTATATGTCATTATTAAAATAGTTACCGTGTTTGATCGAGAAGTCGCTTTGTTTTATGAAAAGTAAGTATCGTAAATCGATTTAATATGTAAGATAGTTTCAATAACAGTCTGTGATTCTCATTACATAACAAGAACAGAATTTTGATTAGGTTAAGAACGTTAGTCTGGGATTTCTTTGTTGTTTATTCATGAATTGGTATTCGAGAACTGTGTGAATACTTATATATTCATGCTGTATAAGAAGGAATGGATACATCCATAAGATTCGATATTCCCGACAATGATACATCTTGGAACTATGTAAAGCGGGTGATATATGTGCGAGCACATGCGCTTACTTATGCCTGTGTCATCTTAATTATGCGTACTTTTAAAAGCGATTAAGATCATCAAACTATAAGTGCTTGGCCAGGCTGAACAGGCGGGCGCGGTGGCGGCGCGAGTACGGGAACGCGCGCCGCGCACTTGTCCGTAGTGACGCGCGCGGCTCGGCAGAGTGGTGTCGTGTCCAGTGTTTGCCAAATACAATATCGATGAAGAGGACTTATTTTTATAAGAAAATTCTTCTTAAAATGGCAAGTGCTACAAGTGAAAAATGGGATAAATTAAATTATCTTGACTGCTATGGCTTGGATTTCCCCCTACGGACACTCAAAAAAGGTTTCATATGTTTAAGTATGCCGCGCCGCGACCGCCCCGTACCCGCGTGTTCAGTCTGGCCAAGCACTAAGTACGCATAGATAGATATCACTTTATTGCACACTAAAATATACAATTACAAAAAATCCAATACTTTTTAGGCAAAGCAAAGGACCTTATCGTTTAAAGCAAACTAATTCTTAGCTAATCTGGCAATGTTTCTACATTGCCAGATTGGTACAATATACAACGTGTTTCATTTCAAATGACAATAAATCATAATTTTAGCAGTCTTACTCCATACAAAGTTTTTGGTACTATTAAATCAACCGTAATGTCAAAATTTAAAAAAAGCAATTTCCGAACAAATTAATTACGATAAAAAGACAATAAAAACAGAACATCTTGTAAATATTGGTTCACTGACCCTGGTAAGAATGAACATCTTCCGCGTTTAATGATGAAGAGACGAGCTGGCAACATGATACATTTGGTCACTAACCTACCGATTTATTCACAATAACAGATACATGTTGTTGTAAAATTCTGAAATGAAAAATGAGGTCCTGTGGCTAAACCAAAGAAGCTACCTTGATTCGTTTTTGTATTTGGGTAGAGTACGTCGTGACGAAAACGTGGTCTGATTTATTGTCGTAAGGTCTGAAACACGCTGTATACATACTTACTCATATGTCTATCATCCGCTTTACAGGAAGTAGGATGCAGTATAGTTGGCAAAAGCAACAAGAATCTTATGTTATTCTTATGATAGATATTATAGCTGATGCAATCAGTAAATTTACATTTAAACACACTTTATGAATTGTTTGCCACAATTTCAGTACACTTGCAATAATAATTAATTTGTAAAGATTGTCTGTCACGTTTATGCTAAATGTTGCAAAGAGTTTTTTATATGATTAAGAGAGAAATGCAATAAGAGAACAATGTGGATAAAACAATATAAAGGGATGAAAATTTTTTAAAATGGTTTCTATAGAGAGAATGGGTGAGACAATGGATGTTTAGGAGAGTCGATAACAATAGAGCACAGAACACTTACGTAGTATATAATAACAGCCCATAAATGTCCCACTGCTGAACTCGGGCCTCCCATTATAGGGGAACGGACAGAACACTTAACATTAACCAAATAACTGACGTTATGAGGTTAGTCAAAAAATACTTAAATCCATTATGTATGTATGAAAGGTTCAATGAAAGCAAACAGAAATGAAACCAAAGAGGGATACCAGGATCACCAAGTAGAGATCCTAAGTCACTATGTACCTCTGTGGGGAACACATATGTATGTAAGTATGAATGTATGAATGAATTAAAACACTTTATTGTTCACCAAAATTAAAACTACGTTCTGAAAAACTAAATACAATAAATGTTGAACAAAGGGCGGCCTTATCGCTTGAAACGATCCCTTTCAGGCAAACCCCTAAATCAAGGAAAATTTTAAAACATTACAGTGGAGTTATATCATAATAAATACAGAATAAGCAGAACTTATCATACTTGAGAGAACCAAAAATAAATATAAACCATTATTTTAAAATAGGATACTGACTTTGCCTGTCTGATGTTGAGTGGCAGTGAGTTCCACATAACGGACAACCTGTACTCTGAATAAGTTATCAACAATTAAAATTCGTTGCAGTATTTAGTAAAACAATGGCAATCAATTTTTATTACTTATTCATTTAATTAATACAAATGAATAAACCTCTCAAGAAGCCCAGATTTATCAATATTTATAACCTCTGTCAATTTGAAGTGCCTTCTGATTAGACCCCAAATTATAATTTGCTATCGATATAGAATTTATTAAACAGTTTATTTTGATAGTTGTTCCTAGTACTAGCAAAGCAACAATTGTTATTATAGGTATAAAGGGTATATAGTACCATAGTTTCTCTCAATAATTTCCCAAGATCAAACATGTGTATATTAAAGTCTCACTACTCTTCTAAAACTCTCATAATATTTTATGTTATATTAAATGACAGTGGCGTAGTTACCGCCGTATCACCCATATCAATGATACAGGACCCCCAGGCTACAGGGGCCCCGAAAATGTATAAGCAAAACTTCTTAAAACGTTATTTACAATCTTTTATAGATTAATATCATTTTTGGGAATAACTGCTAGACCAACAGAAACGGCTATAAGACTATTATTGTCAATAGAAGCAGAAAATCTAGAAAAACTGAAATCTTCAGCTGTAGTTGATTTGATAAATAACTTTGCCAAAAGAAGGCGAGAAAAGTCGATTCGAGGATTTTTTGTTTCTTTCATTAAAAAAAACTTTACCCTTCCTTTGGACCCCGTAATACATTTTGATACACAGCTCGTTTAAGACAAATTATTTGCCACTGTTAGATGAGAGATGAGTTAGATGAGATTTGATTTTGGTTCCGAAGATGTGAGAACTTTTGTAGAGTTGTCATCATTTTAGAAGACACATGTTTATCTAGTGAATAAGTTCTCAAATTGGCAAAGTCGATGAGATTAATTAATAGACATGGATGACGTTGTTACTGATTTATTTCTTTTCAAAACCTTTTTTATTAAATTCAAGGTAACATTTGGTTTAAACATGATTGTCAATTATATATTTGCATTGAGTTTACGTTATTTTATTTATCTAAAATATCTTATAAGGCCTATTTGACAAAAAAAAGTTAAAGGAAATTAATTGATATTTTATTCACTTTAGCGCCATCTATGTCACAATATGTGTATGTAATAAATACCAGCTTACTAATTAACTTACAATGATAACTTATTTTTCAATTTTATATAATATTTTCACATATATACATATTACCACCACCAGTTTTTTTTTTTTTTTTTTTTTTATTGCAGGAGATCAGCAGACAGGCAGACGGCCCACTTGATGGACAGCGGTTACCATCGCCTATGGACATTTGCTACACCAAAGGTGCTACGAATGCGCTGCTGCTCTCTTTAGGGAGCCTGGAACCTGGTCACTAATGCCGGAACACAACACAGGGTTATTATGGCGGCATACTCTAGACCAGGGGTGGTCGCCATCCAGTCGGGCAAATGCCCTACCACCTGGCTGTGGGTTGTTTTGTCGCCTCTTACGACAGGCCGCCGGGCCGCAGGAAATTGTATTCTTTCTCCGTTCCTGCACGGATAAAGTTAAACAAATATGGTAAAATCATTATAATAAATAGGTATTAATTTTAAGCATAACTTTATTAGGAACAACATTTCAAGACATTGAATAAATACATGTGAGCTAATAAACCTGAAGTATTAAAAGAAAAGTTTTATCCGATTAATTTGTATTAATGGCTCTCTTTCCCTTTTAAATTTAAGGAATATTTATTCAAAGTTAACATTATATATTTTTTTTTGTTATTTTAATAGTACTTACGTCTTAGGCATATAAGTGCGCCGAGTCAAAGATCTGTATTATTTACTATTTTTTAATACTTTTATTGTATTTAAAAAGTTAGATTAAGGATTGGTTATAGAGACATCTAGCGGGGAAGGGACAATTGCAAATATTAATTCACTATTTACAGTGACTAAATAGTGTCGTATATATACGTATTTATAAATCTCAAGCTTTTCAAAATTGCTTAATCTTTACACAACTTGTTTGTTAATTTTTAAACATACATACATAACTTCACGCCAGGTCCCTTGCGGGGTAGGCACGAACAACAGAGCGCCACACAGGCCCATTCTTACACACCTCACTTGCTTCTTTGACATTCATAGCTCGTCACGCTTGTCTGTTCTTAAGGTTCTTGTTAATTTTTAATATAATTATTTATTATATTCTGTTTTTCGCATAGATTTTACGATAATATAAGGGAATAAGAAAATAGTACTAGCCATCACGAAGGCCCAGTAAAAAAATATAGCAGCAAAAAGCTTTTCAATCTATTGATCAATCAAAAAGTTTTTAAATACTTTATTAATCAAAATCGTACTTTCTTTATTTATAATACTCGTACAAGGTTTAACGGTTTACTAAAATAAAGTTAAAAACTTTATCTTTTCAACGATAAATACTGTTTTAACCAGACAATAAACCTCGTATAAGTATTATGCATAACGGTACTGTTTAGACTATATCAGTCAAATTTTAAAAAATGCTGTTTAAATATGTTTTATGTAACCAAACCTCTAAAACTAGAGAATAATGAACATGAGAAAATAAATTAACCCATAGACTGTTTAGGACTTGGAGCTTCTTAGTGCTACAATTTCTTTCTGGGCGAATGTGGTTCCTAGTCTTTTACTTCCATATTCAATGTATTGAAGTATAAATATAATTATTTTACAACAAATTCATAAACACCAAACATACTTGGTTTTGGACGAAGAGAATTATTTTCACTGGATGTCTCTGTACCATAATGTCATTATTTATACTGTTTAATACGAGGTATTCCGCTATTTCAGTATGAATGTTAGTTAGTTCTTACGTAGAGATTGCTTCCATAAAATAAATATTGATGTACATATATAAATAACGCAATAGTATTGTTGACTGAGATTATTTTGTGCATTTAGATTTATAGTAACAAAACGATAATAATTATTCTAATATTATGTTTCGCCATCTATCCTTGAGTAATGAAACTAATTGTGAGAGCGACATCTAGCTATGAGTAGGGAAACTCACTATGAGTAGCGACATCTAGCTTTAAAAGTTAAATATCAAGAGACTCAACTGTGTCGGTGCTTGATACCAGGTTGCGAGTATACTCACTATATATACTACACTATACATATTTTTAAATTTGTGGAAAATGAAAAATAAGGAAATTGTAATTTATTGCATAACAAGTTATGAAGTAAGTAAGTTCGTCAAGACGAAAATAAGCATGATGGGTCCATTCCTCTGCAGTGAACAATTTCTTATTCAAAAATGGATCGTTTACGGGCTGAATATCCATGTTCTACTATATTTGATTAAACCCTGAATGCTAGATGTCACTACTTCATTTCGAAATAATGTGAGATGCTGCATACTCATTCTATTACAAACACAAAACATAGTGCCATTTTATTTAACGTAAATAATATAAATATTTGTAAAAGTAAATAATAAATACACCTATCAGATATTTCATGTACTAAATATTAACCAAATGTAAAAAAAACCTATGAGTTGTAGTTATGAATGAATTCAAAATCGTCGTGCACGAAGCAGACGCTTGTATTTTACAACAATATTTCGATCGGAACTAAGACATGGTAACGCTTGCAATATTAAAAGTATTCTCGAATGCAAAATGTGATAGTCTCAAGTCACCTGGCATATCAATGTTATCTGCTAACTCTTCACGCCCCAGTTTACTTATGTATACTATGACAGAAGATTATCAAATATAACAATAGCTTCATACAAAACGTACTTCTATGGCTACTTTCCATTACTAGCTCACAACGACCGCGATTTTCCCCTTCACTTGCTTGCCGGCGTTATAATCGTAAACCCAAGTGAAACGGTTATTCGACCCACCCCTTGACGTGGGTCGTTGCGAGCGTTGTATGATCCAAAATGATGACTTCATGAGTGACGTTTTTGCCACGACCACAACGACGTTCTAACAAAACATTTTGTTCGACAAAGCATTTTGGGCGTTGTGAGCTACTAAAGAAACATGCTGTATATGTACTGAAATCGTACACGGCAAAATAGGTTTATTCTTTTCTCAATTTTTGTTTTAATTGTTTCAAATACTTTTAGATCAAATCAGTAAAAAATTAATTATTTATTGATTTGGGGAAAAAAATGTTTCACGTAATATATTATTCTTCTCTCATAAAATTAATAGCTTGCCAGAGTTACTTTTTACTGGGTAATTTTAATCCCTAGAATTATTATTTAATGTTGTAAATTACGAACTTTTCAGATGAATCACCATTAAAGTTTGACATGAAAAATAGGTTCATTATATATCAATTTGTTATGAATACACATAAATCATACATACATCACATGTTGCACATTATTTTATTGTTGACGTCAAAGCAGAAGTTTAAATGAAATAAAAGATGTAATAAATAGCAAAAATCGTTTTATTGTCCTTTTGGCGTACACTTATTCTTCTTCTTAAGTAGACATGTTTTTGTCATGAAATATCACATTAATGAATGTCATGTCAGTAATCAATAACTATTCTTATTTATTATATATCTTAATCAATATCATCAAATCTTAAACGTACAAAAAATATAATCATACATAGCGTATCCTAAGCTTACATGTCTGCATTAGATTTAATTCATTATGATCATGAAGCAGCTCAATCCTCGTGATCTGAAATTAAAAATATTGTTTTTTACAAAAATATGTAACATATGGATTTAACAAAAGAAATACATTTTGACCCCATTAACGGTTCGTATGAAAATTACATTTTATGAAAACTATATTTTATATAGAAAACTTAACACGTTTTAAAAATAACTTATAAGTCATAATATTTTTTGCGAAATCCGCTGCTTAGTTGCTTAAATCATTTCATAGTATAAAATTATACTCTCAAAATTAATTACACATTTTGTTATGTTAGAAGAAGACAACAATTAAACTTTTTCGATTATTTTATGTCTAAATTTATTAATAAAATGGTTTCAAATAAATGACATTTGAAACCATTTCATTAATACATTTCGATATTATATTATTTGAAAGCGATATAGATTTTAATTTTTCAACATCTTTCAGACTTATAATAGTGACCATATCAATGGGCAGGAGCATTTCTTGTAGGGCAACCTTTTTGATGTGTTTCTTTTTCTATACTATTTTTACAATGCATTGACATTGGCTACGTTCCACAAGAGACTCACAACGACCACGTTCACGACCGCGATTTTTCCCGTTTCACTTGTTTACCGGCGTCACAATCCTAAACACAAGTGAAACGGTTAATCGACCCACCTCTTGCCATCGGTCGCTGTAAGCGCTGCACGAGAGAAAATCATGGCGTCATTAGTGACGTTTTCGCCATGACCGTAAAGATCGCGGTGGCCTTGTGGAACGGCAGACGACGGCATTTTGGTTGAGGTAAAATACTAAAGGAACGCGCCCATAGTCATTATTGTCTCAGATATACGAAGTCATTTTGTGTATTATATTGGTTTTTTTAATATATTTTATGCGGAATTAAAGACATTATTTTGTTCACTGAGCTCAACCGCCATAAACGCCATAGAAAATAAAACAGAACTTACCAAGATATTTTGTCGTCAAGTACATCAAAATAAACCCTACTAAAACTGCTGCAAATTGTGCGATACCAGCACTGCGCTTGCGCTCATGCCAGCGCGCCCTCTCGCGGGGAAGTACCTCACTTACAGTCACGTATAGCAGAGTGCCGGCAGCAAGTGCCTGGAAATACAAGAATTGTAATAGTAGATTACTAGATGGCGCTAGAATACTTTTGCTGTAGGTATGCTTAGAATTATAACTACGTTGTAACGATTTTAAGTGGAGCATTTTATTTGATTATTTCGATGTTTGATTCATCAAAACTCAACTCAAACCTAGCTAAAACCTCAGGACACTGTGAGCTCTTTCTGCGTACACCATAATGCACTCATACTTGATTTATATTTTACTTCCCACCTCTTTTGATTTAATATTATACAAAATTATTAGAGCTAGGCATGGCGTTGAAGAGTTTCTTGCACCGATTCTTCTCTTCGAGCCAAAATAAAATATATTGCGATACTATAGTAAATTAGATTAGGCTCCCATAGAGTAAAGAAAAGAAAAGTTCAGATGTTAAAGAAATGTTCAAATAAAATAGTGAAATGTTACAAGTTGGAGGTTGTCTAAATAACTTTAACATTACTCATTGACACTTGACATCGTTATCTTCCTTGATACTGAAAAGTGGTCGAATCGTCAGAAAGAAACAGTTATTATAGAGTAGAGTAAGAATATGAGTATACCGGCAAAAATTGATGGGTAACCACTTTAGTCTTTTAAAAATACTTAAGACATATGTCTAAAAATATCTTCGGTATACTAACCTGCATAACAGGTACGGCAACAGAGTCTCGTAAGCTGGTAACAGTCTCCATGCCAGCCCCTAAGCCGATGCCAATAACAGAACCGCCACTGAAGAGGACCACGCACATGATGTGCAGGCAAAGCCTGGTTGGGAAACTAGCGCACAGCTCTGCACCAAGACAGAATCCAACCACGAATTTATGGGACGCCACGGCTCCCAGGAGGAGTAAGACCTGAAACAAATGCAACAAACAATAATGTGACTAGAGTCCGCAGTTTAAAACTTCCACGAAAAAAGAATTAAAGGTGGCATCTTTATTATTTGATAGAATTTTGTTCGTAAAGTAGCCCGGAATAGGAGATTGTTACACAAGGGACGAAAGTGACTTATTTAGGCTCGAGATGGTTTGGCGCACGAGCGTAACGACGGCACTAATAGTTTAAGTGCCTAAATAGACTTTCCAGCCGAGGTTAACATTCTGATTTTCATTTTGGAATAGAATATATTTATTGCGTAATGCATGCACTTTAAAGTTTTTAAAGTATCAATGCATTCGGCTCACAATTGGCTGAATATTAGGAAAGTAAAAAAAAAAGAATAGTGAAAGAAATAACTACTGCGTAACGCCGTCAGCCTTTAGGGAACGTTCCCGGTAAGTGACAGTGGTTTGGGACCAATATTTTATCTATAATTATGCCCTCTTTTTTATTTAGTTCTAGTATTTACTTTTAGGTTTCATTTTTATAATTTTTAAGGTAGTTTAGAATATAATAAAACTACGTTTCAACGGTTTTAAGCGCGGTAATTTATTTTATTTAGGTTTATCCGACGTTTCGGCCGCTTTTCAGTTGCCGTGGTCACGGAAGACAAAGATGACATTTGTCAAACGTGTATTGTCAAAGTTTTTATTCAGCCTACCGCCAACTTGTTCATTTTAATTATTTAGTTTTAATTTTGTTTATGGATATTATTTACTCTATGGGAGCCTAATCTAATTTACCATCGAAAAGCGGCCAAAACGTCGGATAAATCTAAATTAAATAAATTACCGCGCTTAAAACCGTTGAAACGTAGTTTGATTATGTGTACAAGTCGCGAAAACTTAAGAAAATATTATGTAGTTTAGAATTTTAATATTTTTCAATAACATTATAAAATGTAACATCTACACGTGCCTGAATAATTTTGTGCAATTCTTATCACAAAGATATTATGAATAAGTGTAGATAATTAAGTTTTAAACATGGACATGTTTATGCAACGTGCGACAATTATTTATCAAGACTAGCTGTTACTCGCTACTTCGGTCCGCTCGGAATTTAATTAGATTTAATTTGCCTTCCGATGCGACAGCTGCGGCCTTTCGATTATTTTCCATTTCTAAAATATAATAAAACACGACACGAAACACACAAATATAAAAAAAAACTAAAAAAAACACGCTTTCATAAAAAATCCAACTAAAAAACAAAATAAAATTTAATAAATTTGGTTTCTGATGAATTTGGGGTCTTTAAAAAAAGGATTGGATTTTTTATAAAAGCGTGTTTTTTTTTAAACTATTATTTATTTTTCATTTTTTTATTGATTTTTTTTAAATATTTTTAAATACAAGCTTTTGAGATCCTGCATATCATGTAGCAGCAGAGTGCTAGCCAAGACAAGTAAAACGAGCCCAAATACATTCGGGTCTATCTTATTTAGTACAGGAGTTCCTATGGCCACCTTCCGACTGCATCATCAGATCAGCTCTATGGTACCATATTATAGCACTGTCACGCGATATAAACATACAAGCCCAAACACGACGGGTCTATCTTGTTCAGTACGGGAGTTCCTATGGCCACCTTTCCACTACATCATCAGATCAGCCCCATGGTACTATATTATTGCATTGTCATCGACCTTTGACAGGTGTGCAAAGTTTGAATTCAATCTGATCATTCAAAGTAGGACAAAATCGAGCTCAAAGGGGTCGGTTTTGTTTTTATTGCAGGAGTTCAGCAGATAGGCAGACGGCCCACTTGATTGAAAGCGGTTACCATCGCCTATGGACATTTGCAACACCAAAGGTGCTACAAATGCGCTGCTGCTCTCTCAAGGGAGTCTGGAACCTGGTCAATAATGCCGGAACACAACTCAAGGTTGTTTTGGCGACATACTTTAGACCAAGGGTGGTAGCCATCCAGTCGGCCAAATACCCTACCACCTGGCTGTGGGTTGTTTTGTCGCCTCTTACGACAGGCCGCCCGGCCGCAGGAAATTGTATTCTTTCTCCGTTCCTGCACGGATCGGTTACAAACATACATACATACAGGTGAAGCTAATAAAAGCGTGTTTAAAAGTAGCTTAAGTTACTCCTCATAACATCAGCTATCTTACAGTGGAAGTCACGTTAAAATAGACCCAACAATTTCAGAGCTTAGCCGGAACAAACATACAGACAAAAAAATAATATTTGACATTACAAACATACACTTCCACTCGTTTACGTCCATTTATTATCTGTATGTCATTGTAGACCACGGGCCATACAAATGGCCCGGACTTTTGGAGGCTTGCGTGGGGGCCATGATAAGGCCAACACGAACCGGTCCTTTGGCAAATTTAATTTAATTGTAGCGTGACACTGACCAGCGATTCCCCATGTCTATCTATACATATATATAAATAAAATTGGCGTGTCTGTTTGTAATATTGAAATAACCTTTTTTTATTACATGCATATGAATATATATACGGTACATACACCAAAATAACATTTTTTACCATTTTTGTCTATCTGTCTGTCTGTCTGTTTGTTCCGGCTAATCTCTGAAATGACTGGACCGATTTTGACGGGATTTTTACTGGCTAGGCGTAGCTGATGTAATAAGGAGTAACTTTTATTTTAGAAAAAATCTTTTATTTTGTAATTATGACGATTTTCAATCACCACGTGGAAGAGACCGTAGGACGCAGCTAGTACCATATAAAATGCACCTAAGTACAAGCCCCGGTCAATGTAGGAGAAGGCCTATTGTAGGAAATGAGAATAAAAGGTTCCGGGCTATTGGGATAAACTGCTAGTGGAACTACGGATCAATTAGTAGAATACTGAACCTAGGTCATCGAATTCCCAAAAGAAAGACTAAGCCACCTCCCTAGATCATCACCATACTAATTGTCCTCGGAGTAGTAAATTCTGTGGATTTATATTTTCAAAAAAGTGATAATACGCGAGCGAGATACTGAAACTTAACGTAACTAATTATTGCTTATTAGTTATGTTATATTTTAACACAATGTAATTAATAACCATTAATTACTTAGGATAAATTTTCCTCATAAACGCAAAAATAAAACATGTCTATGGCAAATTACTTGGGATATCAACAGCGCGTTCCTTTAGTAGCTCACAACGCTCTAAATGCTCCGTTTGCCATTCCACAAGGCGACCGCGGTCGTTACAGTCGTGGCGAAAACATCACTAATGACATCATGATTTTCACTCGCGCAGTGCTGACGACGACCCATGTCAAGAGGTGGGTCGGATAACCATTCCACTTGAGTTTACGATTGTGACGCCGGCAAACTAGTGGAACGGGAAAAATCACGATCGTGAACGTGGTCGTTGTGAGCTACTAATGGAACGCGCTGAAAATCATATTCAGGTTTTTGTTGAAAAATCATCCATTAATAGGATAAAATACTCTTTAAGTAAGAATCTTAGGGCCGCTTGCATAACGATCGCCTTTAAATAAAATTAGTTAATCATATTAAACGGCCTTAATATATTTTACACAAAACGTGTTGACAATTTTTAAACATATTAAACGGCAAATTTGCGTTGTGCAAGACGCTAATTGTATTTAAGGGTGTTAAATACGTTATGTGTTTCTTAAATAAATTTAAGCAACCTTATGCAAGCGGCCCTAAATGTTTAGAATTAAAAGAAAATGTTCAACGAATTTCATTTAGAAATAAGCGGGTTACAGCTGGTAATAATTGTTTAATTCTCACATGACCCACATTCAATTGATAAACGTTGTTTCTACAAACAAAATTGACGACTCATATCTTTCGCGGCGTTAAACGAATCCACTTATCTGTGATAACTAAAGGAGTAATTCATTTGTTATTTGTAATAGATAGCTACTATAATCGGTTGTTTAGTGTAGTGTTTACATTTAACTCTTTCCAGGAGCGAGTACTGCAGTTTCATTAAAAAGCAACCATTTATATAGGTTACTTTGCATTAAATTTTCATTTAGGCGCTAATCACCATTTACATTTTTCATGCACTACTAGCTGTCCCAGCAGACGTCGTCCTCCCCGTAAAAGCTTTAATCGATATGCCGACAGCAGTGCCACCTACTGGGTCCAATTGTGAACCAACTCAGAAACTTTCTTTAGCTCATGCACAACAACTCTGCCAAAGATCAGATGTATAATTTACGAGTCCATAAAGGACATACAGACAGACATTCATTTTTAATAAGAAGATACTGGCTGAACCTTTCAATCATGCCTTCAGGGCCGAATTCTAAACTACACTTATGGGGCCCTGTAACCCAAGAGTAATGCGGTGTGGTGGCCTTCGGTCAAATAGCGCTGGTTTTATAATAATGGAATTTATGGAAAATATAGATACCTGGCTTAGATCTTTGCACTACAAAAGCAGTAGAAGCTGCACCAACCTTGAGATCGGACCTCTTCTGGCTTGGTTCTGGTTGCAGCACAGAGAGGAACAGTGCATGACACCAAATTCACTTTTGAGAGTTACTTCTTTTCACTAGTACCACACAATAAGTTCTTGGCACGGCCAGTAATTATAATTGGAATTATTTAAAAGAATAAACGCACGACGCGATATCTCGTCACAATGTTGACAGATGTAAGTGTCCAATATAGCTACATCTAGCTCCTATGCATTGACCGTCACCTCATGCAGGAAGAGAGTAGACAGCAAAATTGATGGAGCGATTTTCTACCTACCTCATACTAGGAAAGGACCGAACAATGCTGAATAGCAAAAAATACTCAAAGGAGTCTTGAGGCCGGCTTTGAAGAAAACTGAAGGTATGGTAAGGTATCTTAATGTAGGAGAATTCATTCTATACATTACTTTATTAACGTATTTAAACATATTTCTGAAAGTGTTTAGTTTTGAAGACTAAACAATGTACAATTTTTGGTCCTTAATATGGGCTAATTATCTCACCTGTGAAGTGGTATCTTGCAATCCAATTGCCAACCCCTCGAGCAGACTGTGCACGAATAATGCACACAGCAGCCCAACGATTCCTGACGAGCTCTTGTTACAAGGTTCTGTGTGACTGACATGACACATCCTTGGATTCTCTGTCTCGCCACAACATCTCTCACCTTCCTCTTCTCTCGTTAACAGAGTTGTCTCTTCCCCACTCCCGTAACTCCTACAATCTTCTTTTTGAAAATTATTAGCAGTTCCATAGAATAAGTGGACGATTTCATCGACAAGGTAGACAATAAAAAATCCAATACAGACTGTTAGCTCTGTATATTCTGGCAGCTTCTCTCTTGCTTCTGGGACCATGTGGACGAGTGAAGTAGACAGAAGAACTCCTCCACCAAAACAGAGGAGACAAGAAAGAAGGAGTGGATGCTTCTGGCGAGCTGCTTCTGAGAAGGCAACTGGTGCCATACCCGCCACAAAGCTGCCGAAGCCTAAAGCCAGCATTGAAATAGCTTTTGCTGTAGTTGGTTCCATTTTCTTTTTGGCTTCAAAAATATTCACTATATTAAAAATAATTGTAGCAAAATTCCTTTTCGATTTTGCCTAAACTAATTCATCATTACTCAAAAACGTATCAAAATCATGTCTTCATAAAGAAGAATTTGATATAAACTCTATTCTATTGTTGTTTTTTACATATCAACTTTTATAAATATTATAATTTCCAGATTTAAATCATTTTTGTATTATTAATTATGCTTTTTATTTAAAACTAATTTGTCATCAAATCCATTAAACAATTTCACTGACACAGTTGAGTCTTGATAGCGACAATAGATTTCTATAGTTCTTGCTTGTTAATGGCGACACTGTTTTAAGTTTCAAATATATTTATTTCACAATGTTGTAATTATATCGAACACATCTACATATTAATATGCTTAATAACTTCCTTGAACAATTATTGATTTCGTGTTTTTTATACTTTCACTACATTACTAATTGTTTATGTTTTTTTTAATAATCGGAAACTATAATTAATTACTAAGAGACTTATATGTTTCTAGGCCACATAAAACCGAACTTTTATTACAATCTCATTACTTGTATATTTAATCATTTTGGTCCAAGATACAGTAAAAAATCGACACACTTATGAGGGTACACTGCAAAAACGATTTTATCACCAACACATCATGTTATAAAATCTCGGTTAATATTATTAAACATTTATCAGTTCAGTATTGACATGTCCTATCAGTTTGTAAACAGTTTTTTCTGTTTAAATTTATCCAACACAACGACTCCTGCGCCTTGAAACTTGGATCAAAATGATTCAATATCCATGCATATGTTCGTGCTAACTTCTTAAAACACTTTGGAAAATATACCATCCACCTTTATGCTTTAGAAATTAGAGCTTAAATTCGAATAACATTTTCATATAATAACTGATAAAGAATGTTGCACAGTGTCGTACACCAGCCAGTCTTATAAGAACTCTGTAGATAAGACAGTTGTCTTAAGAAATGAACGATCCGAGTTTCAACTATAGGTCTTTTTAATTGGTGAGGAAACAAAGAATAAACTAGTAAAGGTGACTCAAGTGTTTGTTATATTCCTTTTTGATTCAGTCAGATTTGAGTTGCGATGCTGATGCATTTTTTTTTAAATGACCTTCATTACTTTTGAGCGGAATATGCATGGTACATTTGAAAATGTAGTCAAAACTTGTTTTCAACAGTTATTGCGCTTGTTTTTTTGTTTGATTCTGCATTTTAATTTGGATTTTTAATCTGTGATAAGGCTACTGAAACATAAAACAACATCTCATCATCAAAAACATGTGATTAATATGAAAAATAAAATAACTACAGTGCTTAGGAAAAACAGTCGCAAAAACTTTGGAATAAGTATTATGTAAACTTTGTTATTTTGAAAACACTGGCTGGATATTTTCGTGAATAAATACCGGCAATTTCACTAACAGGAATCGAAGCTGTGCTCTGTTACTGTAGTTAAACATGCAGACAGTCAGAATATAATTTAGACATAATAATATTGTTAGCACTAGTAAATAGGATGTAAGAAAAGAATAGATGTAATAGACCTTAAGAAAGACTTGTAAAAATAAATAGGCTATAAATAAAAAACAAAAAAGATTTAAAAAAAGAAATAAAATAGCAAATAAAACCCTGACAGGTCTAGTTTGTCAGGAAAGAGGAGGAAGAACAAACATTCAGACAGTGAACCACGATGGCTGTACAATTTTGTTAAATATAGATGAATGGAGTTTATTGCATAAAAATGGAATTTAAAAAAATGGAAATATTTCTCTAAGTTCCTGAACTATCATTTTTTAACGATCACTAGAGCATTTTATGCTTGCCAAATTCCATCTAGGTGTAGTCGTATATACCAAAAAACTTTAGACCAAAATAGCTATGCATATGAACAGACGGACAGATAGAACATTAATGCAGCGCACAAACGAGCCACCGATGCCGCCACAACGTGTGCAACGAGTCCCTACAAATGTATGGAAAAGCGTGTCAAATGCTTGTCTGTTGCTGGCGGTAGCTGTGGTCAGTGGCCCGTGTGTGCCGCGCCGCATTCTTGCGGCCACGCGGCCTTTCGCATAGGGCGACAAACCAACCGACAGCCAATTATAGTCCTTGATGTATCCGTTGGTCTGAAAGAGAGTGTCGGGGTAAAGGTAAGGAAAGGAATGCTCCGGTGGTTCGGGCATGTGGAAAGAATGTATGATGAAAGAATGTATGATGAAAGAATGACTAAACAGATATACAATGCAAAAGTGGATGGATGCAGAAGTCGCGGAAGGCCACGACACACCTTCCATGATCAAATTGATCGTGTATTAGTAGAAGGTGATGTCAGGAGCCTTAAGAATAGACGAGTGTGCATGACAAGAGCTATGAATGTCAAAGAAGCAAGTGAGGTGTGTAAGAATAAGGCTGTATGGCACACTGTTGTTCGTGCCTACCCCGCAAGGGACCGGGCGTGAAGTTATGTATGTATGTATCCGTCAAGTCCGTCAATCCGTGAGTTGTACTCCGGCATTAGTGGCCAGGCTCAAGTCTTCTTTTAGGGAGCAGCAGCGCATTTGTAGTACCATTGGTGTTGCAAATGTCTATAGCCGATGGTATACGCTTGCCAACAAGTGGGCCGTCTGCCTGTCTACTGAACTTATGCAATAAAAAAAACCGACTTCAAAAACTAAAATATATAAAATAACTTATTTCTAAAGCTCGTTGCTTAGTAATTTGCAAAATATAGTAATTTTTATTATGTTTTACTTTGCACCGACTTCAAGATGTTTTAGATAATATATATTAATAATAATAGCTTTAGAAATAAGTTATTTTATACATTTTAGTTTTTTAGTTTTTGAAGTCGGTTTTTTCAAACGAAGTTTTTATTTTTTATTTGTTACTTTTTAGTGTCTAGCTATGTATGGGTGGAATTACGAATGGTGCCGCTCTTCTTAAAAAATATAGGTCCCAAGAAACGAGAACAAAAAATGTTCATAAAATGAAAACTACTGGGCCAAATTATGTAAAATGTTTAGGGGACCAATTGGAAGCTATTCCGCGTCGAAAAAAAAAAGAATCACGTAAATCGGATCATAAACCACGGAGTAATCGGCGAACATACATAAAAAAAGCAACAACAAAAAAAGTTCCCGACGAATTGAGAACCTCCTCCTTTTTTCCAAGTCGGTTAAAAAACAAAATACATGTGTGTTTCGGCACGCCCGACAGAAGTGATAACTTAAACTAATCTAAGTTGAAATATTTAATATTGAAAGTATTTAACTTGAGAAAAGCTAAGGTTATTACTTAAATTTTATATATGTAGCGTGTGGGGGGAGTAGAGTAGAGTGAGAAAGGAGGAGCCTACCTACCGCTGCCGATGCGTGCGAGACTGGCGCCGTAACGCGTTACGTAACGAGGCGGTTTACCCTCCTATAAGAAGTTATCACTTTGAAAATGCTAACAACGCTGAAGGAAAACATTGTGATGAAACCTGCATATCGAGATAAACGACGTGTCAAACCTCCCAACCCGTCTTGAAGAAGGGTGTCGGGTATATTGACCGTCCCCACTAGGGGAATTTATGGGCTATTATTATTATTATTTTATATAAAGGCAATGGTAAATAATGTCCATTAGATGAGCCGGCTGCGTGTATGCTAACTTTATAAACAAAATGAAGAGTTGTCGTTTCGCCAAAATTACTACAGAGTCCTAACAATCATTAAAACAGTTTTATAAAATTCCCCAGTCAAAGCAAAGTCAAAAATATAAAACCATTTTAAAACGCTTACAATATTCATAAAAACTACAGAGGTAGGTATGTATAATACATATATTTATGTATAATCTAGCTGAGCTCAAAGTCAAGCTATTTTAAATTGCGTTATTCTTTGGAATATAATATGAAAGTAAATTTAAAAAATTTTTATATACTTTATTTCTTTTATAGTGAAAACTTTAGAAATACGTTTAATACTTAAGCATTTTTGAATTAAATAATTTATTTCTATGGCAACCGGTTCGGCGGCGGAAACAGCTGAGTCACTAAAGCGGCGCAAACATGCAACACTCAGTGAGAGTTATATGTTTGTGCCGTTTGCTATTGAGACGCTTGGACCGGGGGGGTCCTGAGTGGGGGTCCTCTACCAAAATTTGTCCAAACGACTCATTGACTTCAGGCGATCAGAAGGCTGGTGCCTAGCTCGAGCAGCGGATCAGTATGGCGATCCAGCGAGGAAACGTAACCAGCCCTCTAGGCACCTTACCCATAGAAGACAGTGATCAAGGCACACTATTCTACTTATAGTCTTGATAGACTATAGGTAGATTACAATATAACTAAGGTAAGTTTTCTTCTATTGTTTTCGATTAATTATGGTGATATAATTAACATTATTAATAAAATAATATTTTTAAATACAAATAATATCTGTCCCAAATCGATGTCGTGGAACGTGCCTTGAAAGCAGGCCGCATTTCCACGCTGAATGAAAACGCCAATGCTTTGCCCCAAGTACAGACCATGCCGATTAGATTTAGATTTTTTGGGAAGACCCTCTCAGGCGTTCTCAGAACACCCTAATAAAGTTTCATCACAATCTGTTCACTGTTTTAGAAATATTGATTTTTATATAGACTGTACAACTAACAGACTTGAAAGGAGGTTTTGTATCACAGCGCAAAAGATACTGTCCATTTTGAAATCATCTTTTGTAATTAAAACGATAAAACAATTGACAAAGGAACATTTTGTGACGAAATTGAATAATTATTCTAATTAAATTGTTGTGTAAATAAGAAATATGAATGAATTACTCCAGAAACACGGATGTTCCAATGTGTTTACAATTCCCGAGGGATTAAAAGAACTCATGGCCGATATTTCAAGAGAAGTAAGTAAACTATTACGGTCTTATTCATATTCAGTTAGTAAATAGGCTTTAACAACCATAAAGAAGCCTAAAAACTTATTCTAATTCAATATAAATAAGACCGTGATTGCTTATTAAGTTGAATGTGTGTGAAAATGCATGTCTATTAGTTACCCTTTCACACGAAAACTATTGAACGGATTTTGATAAATTTTACAGTAACAGCTTAATACGTATGTTAGAATATTATATATACAATAATTTATAAAGATACTAGTGTTTTGAAACTGATTGACTATTGGTATACAATTCCATTTAATTGGACGCAAGCATACAAGTTCACTTTAGTATAGTCACAATTATAATTTATTATTGTAGCGTCTAAATGGGCATAATATTCATGTTGTCCTCGGAAAAATACCTATTAGGGTCTTGTTTCAATCAAGCCACCGATCGCGGGTGGACAACGTGTTGTCAACCAACCAGTGAACCTCTCGTGGTCAACGAGTGAACGTCGAGTCAGCGATTGATAGGTATACAAGAATCACTCCAAGCAGCGAGATGTCACCGAGGTGTTCACTCGCTGTCCGCGCGTACTTAAACAGTTAACAATGTTAAATATTATACATCCTTGTAACCGATTTCGATTACAGTGACCACTGTTGTGAGCATTGGTTATAAATAAACTTAATTAGTCACTCTATGACTTTAGAACTGATGAAAAAGTTTAAGGATAATATATGCTGTTTATGCAATGGTTAAACATACATCAAAAGTTTCGAATAAGTAACGTGACGCCTCAACTTTTTCAATCAAAATCCTACTCCCTTATTATAAATATTTGATCACACTTTGTGCAGGCCAACACGAAGTACAACAATAATAGGTCATGGCCACTCATGACAATAGGTAAGCAGGCCGGGTAACTAATACATTATTACATACCGACAAAAAGTGAACGCACAACTGTCTGCCATAAATCGCAGTTTATTACCTTCTCGCCTTTGGATTTATTTTGTTTACTTTGTGTTTGTGAAATTCGCAATTAGAAAAACATGATATTGTTTATTGTACTTGTTTAATGGCAGTCATTAGGCAGGTGTGTTGATCTGATTCTAAGAAATCCGATCTATGCGGGCTGACAGCCATATTGTATCGGTGCAGCAATGGGCCAAGGGAGAGATTGGCAGTCAAGCGAGGATTACGATACGAGCAAGACGTACATTCGATAAGCTATATAGTGACGGACTTTGAGCGTGTTATTGTATTGTGCAGTTTGTACTTATTGCGTCCAGTTATATTTGTACATGTGTTATGCGTGTTTGTATAGTTCTAATAAATTCTATAGTAATTCCAAGGGCATTTTAATTCGAGTCCCACACTCGTAACGATATTGTGTAACCAACTATTTATCAGATTTCTATAAGTAAAAACCCATTCAATTAAAGTTCACGTATAATTGGTTCAATAGGATACAATTCCATCCGTCCATGACCTTTAAAGGCGTGGCGCATGCAATGTCTTTGGCCTTATAATGGATGTATGCACTTCACTACAGTTGTTTTTGAAAGTAAATTCCAGAAGGAACTTCCTTATTCACGAATAATGTTTATTAAAAGCGACATTGCGAATTCTGGTTTAAATAATAATTACTTATAATAAAGCCTTTTTTGTCACTTCTTTTTTGGAGGCACGCTAATTCTCGAAAGTTGTAAGTTTACAATTTTTTGTTTGTAGCTCCACTCCAAAAAATGTTTATTCACCGTTTCCAGAGCCTTTTCATAGTAGGTACCAGGTTCAGTTATTCTTCGTCCAAATATTTGAACCAAATTTTCAATTTTCTGATTAGCACTCATTAGGCTTGTATCACGTTTTCACAAATCTAAACTCGGGTCACTTAGCTCTTGAAGAGCATCCCACATTTCGTATTAGACCACGTGCTAATTGTTCAGGAAAGATAGATTACATTTTGTATTTGGATAATTTTGACCTATTAAAAAATCCATATATTTTTTGTTTAATTTACCAGAATTGGTTTTTATTTTTTTTTATTCTTTCATTCTTTTTAGTTTTTATGGCAATTTTTCGATATTATCGAAATTTTCTTTAAGGGCTTTTGGAATAACGACGAATTCTTCTGCAGGTATTGCGGGATCAACCACCAAAAATATTCGACTTCATAGCAAATTATTTATCGGTACTTCTCGTCACAAGGGAACATGGTGTAATGGCAGTTAAGATCCTCGATGATCTGTGTGATTGTAAGCCATCGGTATCTGAACATCTTCTGCAGCTAGGATTTGAGAGGAAGGAAGCTGAAATGCTATCTACAGTTATTAAAGAGGAGATCGAAGGATTTGAGCCTGTGCAAGGCAAAGGTCATTTTTTATGTATTTCTAAAGCATAACAGATGGTCCGTGGGCCCACCTGATAGAAAATGATTATTAGCACGTATGCGTACATGCAACACCAAAAGTGCAATGTGTTGCCAGCCCCTAAGGGAGAGCTGGAAATTGGCCACCGAAGCCGGAACACAGGGTTGTTCTGACGGCATGCTCTAGACCAGGTGTGGTAACCATCCAGACAAGCAAATTTCCTTCCACCTGGCTGTGGGTTTTGTGATGCCTATTTTGAGAGGCTATAGAAATTAGTATCCTTTCTTATTCTTCTACGAATAAACGAATATAAACAAAAATATGGCAAAGCAGTTGTTTTTGGTATCGTCGCGGTCATTGCAGTTCACTAACAAACACACAGCCGTAAAAATGCGAACGAAGTCACGCTAGAATTACTGATTAAATATTAGATCAAGTAAATATTCCTAATTAATTTTATAAAGATCTTTTTAGAGAAAGTACGTGAGGTACAAATACTGAAGAAGATTCTATCAAGGAGCGCGTTGGATGAAGATATGTCAGCAAAAGTGTGTCAAGTAGCCAGAAATGCCTACAGAGATTACTGGTATAGGAAGAAGCTTATGGAAAAGGTAATATTAAATAAATTAAATCATTTTACATTTTAACTTGAAACAGAGAATGAGTTTAATATGTTTAGATGCTATTGGCATAGATCTATTTTCAGATTACGACTGGGTTATAAGTGTTAGCGTGAACGAACCCACAGCCTGGATATATTACGCAAAGAGGAACGGTTTTAATGGGTATCTCCGTCCCAGAACCCAGTAGCATTCCTGCGGTAAAGCTAGTGCCACCCCAACGTGTCAAATGCCCCACGTCCCACCGCGCTTCCCCAGCGGTGCTTTGTGCAATTAGCATGAAAGATGAATACTGAAGAATGTCAATCGTCCAATAAAAAATCTAACTTGGAACACGGTCTCTAATTCTTGGCATCACTAATGCCTTTTAGTGTTTTTCTTCATGCAAATTTTGTTCAACGCAACTTCTTATTATTTAAAATATAATTTAAATCAGTCGTGAAAATCTTTATTGACTCCTCTTCAATTTCATGGAAATCCTATATATACTTCCCAACCTATTCTTGTATCATATACGCTTAACCCTCATCCCTTCTACGACATCCCCATTATTCTTTAAAGGTTAGTAACGCCTAATATTCCAAACATCTGTAGGCGATAGTAACGTCGGTAACCACTTTCAATTAGGTGGTTCTTCTGCATGTTTGCGAGCTTCGTCTGAAAAAAGATACGTTTCAAATGTGTGCTATATGTGAGAGTATATGCAAATATTATTTACTATAAAGGACAGATTAAAGTATTTATATTATCAGTCGACATGTAACCGTCAAAGGGAAAGCATGAAACACTGGGGCAATGTTCTACGGGTGGCAGGCACATTGTAATGCTGACATCTAAAGGGCAGAACGAGATATATTACAAAATGTTCCCTGAAACTGCTCTATCTTACATTTCAGAGTCTCAAAGTGTCTTATGATGAACCCTGGGAGATCGCTGCTCAGCACACTTTGGAAATTTATAAGAAAACAAAACCGTCTTTCAGTGAACTAACCAGAGCAACAGAGAAAATCCAGGTATATGTGTAATGCGGTAAATGTCTGACTCATACAAGAATGACGAATGTAATGAAGTAACTTTACATAACTTGAAGTAGATAGTGTTCGAAGAGGTTACTACATGTGATATTATGCATAATGGAAGCATCATACACCCATATAACCACTTAGTTAAAACTGTACCCTCAAATCAATAAATACATATAAAACATACGAAGAAATATAAAGAAGCACAAGGAGCCATCCAGAGATGAAAAGTACTTGATGTTTTATTTTTAATAGATAGATAGATAATAATTTTAATACCTTTTTTACAAATATTTTGTTTTTGAAAACATGTACTAAAATGATTATCTTTTATTTTCACTCTTATACGCTGAGGGTGAAAATGTTATTTGTTTCATTATAGGCAGCTTACAGAGGTTACTACGTTCGCCGAAACCTTTTACGTCACCTAAAACGCAAGAAGAGAAGTGGGCCGAAAGTTGAACTACCCGGACCTCCGCTAGACACAGCTGCTTCTAGGGAAATTGATTTAGGACCAGTAATTGTAAGTTTAAAAATTATTAACCCTCTTTAAGATATAAGATGAATTGTAAGATGATCCCGTTGACATAATGGTTTAAAATCACGCCTATCATGTTTTCTTACAATAGGGCTTTATCAGTAAATGTAATTGCCCACCTGTTGGAAATGGTTTAGCTTCGCCTATATGTATTCGTAATACTTGAATTCAGTCACCAGCATTATCTTAGCGTTAAATCCTGGTTGGGTTCAGAGTATTCGCTTCGGAGATTTTTATGTCCGTAACTCATACACATACCACTGCTGGACTTGGCCTCCTCTATTTTAGGAAACGGATATAAGGGTCGCATGTGTTTAAGGTAGATTGGTGAGTTTCACTACCAGTAATCTTAATGTACAATCAACAAAGTTAGAGCATGATCAGTTCTCTAACATTTTGCTTTGAACGGCTCATAACGTATCAATACTCACGCACATACTCTCAAATTTCAGATACACCAATCAGGACGTTTCGAAAATTTTAAAATTATATGGAACAATGGCCTCTGTTTAGTTGTAATTTGCACTTGGCAAATTGACGACGCGCTTTTATTGTTTTCTACTCTGCTCACGACTCTCTTTGTTTACGGACTTCGATTTTATTGCCTTCTTGTTGACCTGTGCCTGTTTTCTGGATAATTGTTTGATATATCTTTAGTTGACCTGTGCTGTGTATTATTGGACTTAAACATGAACCGGAATTTATCAAGAGATGAACGGAACAATATTTTGGTTCTACATAGTCAAGGACTTAACATTTCACAAATTTCACGGGAACTGAATGTTACGGTGAGTTTCATTATATTTAATTCAGTAGTGAATACTACTATAATGAATAATAGTTTTTTTTTTTTTAATTAATATATTTGTATCCGTAAATAAGTAGGAAGTTAGAAGAGCTGCATTTTTATAATCTTTAATACTATTTGTTTATACAAAAATATTCCCTTTTATATTATACCATTTATAATTATATTAGAAAATAATTTTCCTATGGAGCTTTTACATTCAGACAAGCCGTCTGTGATTTTTTTTGGAAATTGGCTCGTTGGAAACATCTTTTATCTTATTGCGCAAGTTTTATTACTATGTTTTTCTTTAATATTAGACCATGATAATTGTAACACACACATTAAGTCAGAAATCTGTCTAAGTGATGTTTCCTGGACAGGATTCGAACTCAAGTCATTTAAAAGAAGAGCTGAAATTTAAAACTGTTAACAGCCAAAATACCATAGCTTGCATATGATATAAATTCAATTAATTAATGTAATTTAAATGTAGATAAAATGATATATTAATAATATGGCTATTATAAAACATCAGGACTGTAATAATACACGAACTCATTGAAAACTAAGTAAATTGGAAATAATCAATAAAAAAATATTTTTCTGAACTTATGATATTTACGATTATGATTTCCCGGTTGCTCAGCAGTTAATGTTATTTATTATTTAGATTATTTGTGAAGGATATTAAAGTATATTACTAAATAAAATCAAATGTCTTTTATTATTTCCGATATTTTATTATATACTATATATTTTGATTAGGTATAAATTTTAAATTAAATTTCTTTTATATTTGCAGAGAAATACGGCCCGTTTATGGATTCGACGGGATGCTGATGAAGGCTCTATTAGCGACCGACCACGAGCACGACCTCCACGCATACTCACGAATGACCGTGTCGCGCATATATTAAATGTATACCAACAAGACCCTTTTGCGAGGACATCCACATTTGCAGAATTATATGACTGCACTACACAATCTATTAGAAATACATTACATCGTGCTGGAGTGCATCATAGGCGACCGGCTAAAAAGATCATATTAAATGTGCAACATAAAGAAGCCAGAGTGCGTTTTGCCCGGGAATTCCGCGATTTTGATTTTTCACACGCCGTATTTTCCGACGAAAAATCATTTAAATCGAGTGAAAACGGTCGTCGGAATTTATGGCGTGCTAATAACTCTAGATTTGAGCCTAGAAATGTGAATCCCAACAATGAATCGGGAAGAATAATAGTAAATATGTGGGCTTGGATGAGCGCAGATGGACCAGGAGAATTAGTTTATATAGACGGGAGGGCCAATGGACAGTCACACGCGGAGTTGCTACAAGAAGCCATGTTACTGACAGTGCGCGTGGTGTATCCCCGGGATGATTTACCGCAATTTTATTTTTTTCAACTAATTGTCCAATACACCGCGCGCGCGTGGTCCAAAATTGGCTTGCGCAGCATCCGGAAATTAGGACTGTCCCATGGCCTTCTCGTTCTCCAGATTTAAACCCTATTGAAAATTTATGGGCAATAATGGTCCAAAGATGGGACTTCAGAAACGAAAGGACCAAAGCTGCACTCGTCACCCATTGCGATCAAGTTTGGGACTCATTACGGGGCTCTAATCTATGTGCGCAACTCGTCGCGTCTATGCGCAATAGATGTGATGAAATTATAAACGCAGGGGGAGCATTAACAAAATATTAAAAAGAATTAAAACTTTATTGTTACAACAAAATTTGTTTTACTAAGCATGATTTTTTTATAATATTCAGAAATTATACATATTTGGTTTTTGGAAATTTAATGTTTTTTATCTAAAATACGAAACCCTACTCTCCATAGATCACTACGTGTATTTAAAATATTTAGTATTTATTACATATGTTCATGACTATCCATAACATTTTATTAAGTCAGTAGTCAGTGTAACTTCCTGGTTTATCAAAGTAAAATAAGTCCACTATTTCTTTTCATGAAACATAATTGACAAATAAACCATTTATCATCTTAGTATTCTTCTTAAATAGTCTTAAACAGTCTAGAAACATTTATAGGGAAACTAACAGTATACCTGACACGCTTGTCCAATATTATTGGCGGGTTTGACACAAGGCTATTGATGTCTAAAGTTTTATTACGATTTTTACTGTGACCGTTAACACGTGGCAATAGTAACAATATGCACATTTGGTCAGAAAACTGTCTAAAAGGGGCAATGGTTTTCCTAATCAAGATTTGAACATGAGCTCTTTGATTTTGAGACTCGAGTGCACTAACTACTATGCTAAGACATCTGTATTTATATATTTTTCTTTTTTACTTAGAGTTAATGAATTATTGAATTGCTGGTTATGATTACACACACATTATTTGATCTCAATACATTTGTGGCAGAGTCAGTTTCATTATACAACTGCAATAACACTAGTAAAAATAGTAGATAGTATTACTCTTGTCACTGATTCTGTTTAACTCACTGGTATACGTTTCAAGATATTAACATTTAATCCCTATTGACCGTTACAATGTCTACAAAAATATAATACTTTTGCTATAATCATGATAACTTGATTTTATTTAAATAGCTACAATATCGATTTACGTAGTCTTAAATTTTTAAAAATACTCAAATCTAACACAAATAACATAGCAACTGTGCTTGTAAAATAATTAGTAACTTATCTTACACTCATAAAAAATTAAATTTCAAGTGAAAATATTGAAATTAATACAATCATTTATGGCTCTATTTTGTTATTACTAGTTAGGGGGTCATAAAGACGCCGCCGCCATGTATTGTGCATTAGAATCCTTTATTAATTATTTTGTCTCGTAAAGTTTCGTTTAGTAGATTAGAGGTAACAGTTGAATGCCGACTAGTTATCGGAATTAGTCATAGACAATTTTACTTAACATTGTTATACAATAAAATTCAAATGTCCACATCTGTAAACAGCATTTTATTATGGAATTTTGTTTTAGAAATAAAAAACAAAAAATATAATTCAAACGTTCAAGCGAAAATATTGAAATTAATAAAACAATTTATGGCTTTATTTTGTTATTGCCAGGTATTTTATTGTCAGGTGGTCATAATGACGCCGCCACCTACATTTTCTGTGCACCGAATTGTAATCCTTTATTAATTCTTTTTGTCTCATCAAGTTTAATTTAATGGACTACAGGTATCAATTGAATTCCGACTTGTTTTCAGAATTAGTCGTAGCCAATTTTACTTAACATTATTATACAATAAAATTCAAATGTTCACATCTGTAAATAGCATTTTTTATGGAATTTTCTTAAAGTATTGGAAAACCAGAAATATCATTCAAAAGTTATTCAGACTTAGTGCCACAAGACGGGAGAATGTTATAACGGGATAAGTAATCTTTAATAACTTCCTAAAATGTAATAACAAAATCTTTATTTAATTTTAAAACCTGTTTCAATAGGCTTTTCATTTGTAATATATTTTTTTACATCACAACCATCCCCTTATGAGAACTATAACTAAATAAAGATATAACCGTTAAAAGAAATAAAGAACAAAAGTTTATTTCATGGACGACGAATATTAGAAACTTACTAAGAAAGACAAAGGCCCAGTTAAAAACAATTCTAAAAAGTTCCTAAATCTTACATGAAAATACACATCATTTTACAGATAATAGTTCAACTTTATCTCACTACTACATTATTTATTATTTAAAACACATTTTATCCAGACTAATGTCAAGTCTTGGACATGAACAGACTTATTCGAACTAATCTGATTTAGATATAAGCTAATTATATTAAGGACTACATATCAACTAATAATAATTCGATTTTAAATTAGCAAAATTTGAATTTACTGTAAAGATAATAATAACAACCATAAAAGTTCCAATATTGTTCTCGTGTCTTTTCTATTTTGAGGAGGGATCAGATGGTATACCCGCCACGTTTCTCATAGGCAGATTTAGAAGTTTGACACGGTATTGTCTCAAACTCCTAAATATCAATATAAAGGATTCATAGTGATGTGTTTTTACTGTCAGCAACAATTAGCTTAATTAATTGCGCATGGTTGAAATAGTATGCACATTAAGTCATAAAAACCTTGAAGTGGTTAATGGTTCTCATCTAGGATTCGAACCCACAATTAGTAAAACCGAGTTTCCGAACCGAAAGCGTTAACTAATTAAGCGTGAATTTTTTTAAAAAAAGGGCAACTAATAATTTAAAAAAATTACAGAGGTTATAATAGTTAATTATTAATACTAAGTCAAATGTTTTACTACGATAAATTTTGCTTAATCTTTTACTCTTCACTTTTACATCAAATACATAAAGTATATTATTTAGGTATTGTAAAACAGCGTATTCAAAAAAGCGGCTTGCTTTCTATTGTCTTAAACGCGTAAAACCCAAAACAAGTAACAATAAAACTCCGCCCCCAAACCAATGTTTTACTTGTGTGCGTGATCTCGCGTTGTTAACGAAAGTGTTTGCCAAGCGATTTTAGTCTTATGCCTGGTTAACCGCCAGCTTTGGCGATTGTACATGCAGATTACATCGACAGATAGTTGAAATTAACAGTCCGCGTGCAAAAACTGCTAAAATATGAATATTAATTGAGAAAAACTGCCAAAGCTAAACCTAGCCAGGAACTTAAATGAAAATTTGGTGAGTTTGCTACTAATCTGGTTATTTATTAACCAATCCACAGGACATTAAAGTAAAAGAAGATAACGTTGGAGTAATGTTTGACGACGATGCAGGCAAGAAACTGGGCCTTCAATACGATCCTATGCGCACCATTACTCACGTAATTGATGACGAAGAGTTTCTAGAAGAGAAGATAGATTCCAAATCAACGATTAGTAGAGTCCAGAGCAAGGCTGAAATATCGTCAAAGAGCTTGGCCAGCAGATCACAGATGCAAAAGAGTCGTGCAGATACGACATCGCGAATAGAGGGTATCTATTAAAATCATTTGTATCATCCTAAGGTTATCCTATATCCTAAAACTCATCAAGGTCATCAAGATTCACTAAGGTTGAACTCTTGGGAACTTGTATGATCGCAATCCTGGGTATAATTTTTTTCTACATTTGACGCACTTATCATCCCTCTGTTTTAAGTCAGTATTTCTTAGGTTGACATCTCTTCTACCGAGACCTCACGAAGGCTCTGAAGGCTGCTTAGAAATTTGTTCCTTTGTTTTGAGAGGGGAAATTAAATAAAACTTAAATTACCTCTAGGTAACTTTAAGTAATCATTATCCAACTCTGAGTATGATGATGATGAAATGATGCTCAAATATACTGTCTGTCATATTTAATGTACTGCCTAAGCAATCCAACTGCACGTAATAACGCACCTCAAGTTTTATTATTTCGTATTTTCATACATTTTCCTCAATCAGCTTTATTATAACTCGATAGGACCGGTATTTTTGTAATTAGCAACTTTTGTAATGGTTAAGACAAAAACCACGTCCGAGAATAATTATTAGCCAAGTTAGGTACCTATTCGGTTTAGGTTTTCCTCGTATGCACATCACACGTTAATATGAAATTTTTCAAGTGTGCCTTTACGACCAAATTGGAAACTATGAGATAGAGCAAAAAATCTTAGTAGTCTCGGGGTTGATTATAATGAAAATTAAATTATCATTAGATTTTTGAAAAGTAAATGAACCTATAATTCGTAATTACATGAACTAAAATGACAGCTGCAATCGACCATTTTGTATGTCGCAGGCGTGGTGCATAGTGTTGTAGTATGGCTTATTCTTTATTGTTTTATGTAATTTGTATGGTATATAATTTCTATAGGAATAATTATTGCAATAAGTGAATTAAGCATGAAAGTAGGATAAACACAATTGAAATGAGAGCTTTGAAAAGTGTCAATCAATCAATCAATAACGCTTTATTGTGCACCAATACAAAACTGTAACTGTGTCTCATTATACACAAAGGGCGGTCTTATCGCTTAAAAGCGATCTCTCCCAGATAACCGTAAATATATGTGCGGTTAGCTTGAATGATGTAAGGAACAGTGTTGTGATAAGGGAACGTTGTGGATTGAAATAAGATGTAATAACAAGAGTTAAAAACGGATTTTTTGGGTTGTTTGGACATGTAGAGAGAATGCATAAAAGTAAAATCACAAGTCAGGTGTATGACAGTATTATGAATGGTAGAGTTGTTGGTTGCCGGTGGACCAGGACGAACACACCATGACCAAATATTAGAAGTGTTAAAGAAACAATAAACAAACGAACTTGCATGTATGAAGAGGTTAACGAAAGTAGGTGAAGCGAAAGTTGTTTGTCAGAATCGTTGCAAGTGGAGATTCATAGTCTCTGCCTACCCCCATGGGAAACATGTTTAATATTATGTATGTATATACGAATTGTGTGTGTTGAATCAATAACTCACTGATGCATGAGCTATACTACAACACTATGCATAGCATAAAAAAGGTTGATCGCAGATGTCATTGTCATACCACGTGCTAACAACGGTGAAGGAAAACATCGTGATGAAACCTGCACATCGAGATAATTGATGTGTCAAACCTATCAAGCCGCCTTGGACAAGCGTGGCGGGTATACTGTCCGTTTCCCCAATAACGGGAGGCCCGAGCCCAGGAGTGGGACACTTATAGGCTGTTATTGTTTATTAGTGGTATAACAAGAAAGAGTGAACCGGAATATGTAGCTAGTCAATGTCCGCCTTTTATACCGGGACCTACAGTGTAGTGTATTGTGAAAATGATATCTTAAAATTTTCAGGAAGATCTAAACAGAGTCGCATCATTCAATCAGTCAGCCAAGTCACTAGCCAATCTATCAGTAAGGCAGACATTCCTGAAAGTGAGATGAGTGTGGTGGAAGCTCGTCCAAGTCGTATGCCGGACACTACGTCGCACCAATCTCGTATACCGAGCCTATCTTTTGCCAAGGTACCAACAGATTACTCTAAAATTTTTTGGAATATCTAAATAATGTAGATATCTATCTATCTAGTAGCGATGAGTAATTTGAAAATGTTAAAACAATCAAATGAATAATCGGATTACTCCTCGGGTGAACAATCAAGAGGTTTTTTGATCATTCCAAGACAACTATATTCGACTCGTAGAAACTACAAAAGGACACAATCCAGAGATTTGAGCAATTGAATCAGTTTACTAAAACATCTCGTAATCGCGCACTGCTTCATAATGATACTAGGAAGATCATATAAACTGAATCACTTTCGTTGGAAGACACAACTAAAATGACACGACGGTAGTCAATGACAAGGAAAGATTCAAATTTAGGTTTACAACACTTTGGAGCACGGCTTTTGAGTACAATTTAGCATTGCTGAAAGACGTTACTGGTAAAAAATCTTGCGGAAATTTGGAGGACATTAAAATTGAGAATCAAAGACGGGATATTTAAGTATACCCGTTATCACGTAAAACTCCTCAGTTATATCAATACCAATTAGTGGCTGTTAAATTTTGTAAGGGATCATAAAAACATATTGAAATTCTAAAACAGGTCCCACCAGAAATAATTCATCTAGTAGAGGAATATGAAGACGCATCGGTGCCAGTTCCAGAAGAGTTAGGACCTTCCAGCGATGGTTCAGAGTTTGAAGGCGGAGAAGCATCAGAATTAACGCCAGTCACTGAAGGAGAAACTCAAGAAATCCCCGAGGATATATCAGGTGACAACTTACGCTTTTTACCTATGCAGACGAAAATAGATAGCAAGAAAAGATATTTTTGGATTATTAGTAATTATTTACGAGTCAATAGTAGTTGTATTTTCGTTCTTATAAAAATGATATACCTACTCAGTTACTGATTTTTTTGAGTGTGGCAAAGAGATGATATTTTAAAACTAGTTTTACTACATTTTATTTTTATTTCAGGAGCTCAGCAGACAGGCGCCTAGTTCCAGTTTCCCTTAAGAGAGCAGCAGCGCATTTGTAGCACCTTTGGTGTTACAAATGTCCATAGGCGATGGTAACCGCTTTCCATCAAGTGGGCGTCTGCCTGTCTGTTAAACTCATGCAATAAAAAAAACCCCTATTAACGGCATTTGGTTTTGTTAGAGTCAAACTATTTATTGTCTTTTTTAGAATTCATTGAGGGTGAAGAAAGTATACCAGCTACGTCGGTGCCTTCTTCGGCCCCCGAAACAGACGTCGAAGATAATGTAGGAGAAATTACAACGGGAGAAGATGAAGCTTAAATATTAATAAAACTACGTTTTAACGGTTTTAAGCGCGGTAATTTATTTTATTTAGGTTTATCCGACGTTTCGGCCGCTTTTCAGTTGCCGTGGTCACGGAAGACAAAGATGACATTTGTCGAACGTGTATTGTCAAAGTTTTTATTCAGCCTACCGCCAACTTGTTCATTTTAATTATTTAGTTTTAATTTTGTTTATGGATATTATAAATAATAGAGTAAACTCTATGGGAGCCTAATCTAATTTACCACCGCATCACAACATGTTGTGGCTTGAAGAGAAGAAGTGGCGCAAGAAACTCTTCAGCAAACATGCCTAGTTCTAAAAATTTTTATATAATATTAAAATGAGTGGAAGGACCACGGCAACTGAAAAGCGGCCGAAACGTCGGATAAACCTAAATAAAATAAATTACCGCGCTTAAAACCGTTAAAACGTAGTTTTATTATGTGTACAAGTCGCGAAAACTTAAGAAAAAAAAAAAGCTTAAATATTAATTTCATATTTATGACAGAAGAGTCATTTTATTTATTTAATTTTTTGTTTAGTTATTTATCCTTACTTGTTTTAGTGACTTTTTTGATAACGAAGACAAGGAGCCATCCACAAATAATGTCACACGAATTTCATGATTTTTTTGACCCATTCCCGTCCTTGTCACAATCGTGAGACTCCTTCCCTAGTGTCACATCACATTTTTGGCAATTATACATCAAGAAATTATTAAATTAAAACTACACTTCCGTAATTAGTTTTATTTAATATTTTTTTTAGTAATTTAAACATTATAGACATAGATAGGGTTGGAAATATTGTAAGGATTTAAACAAGTTGAGTGGTGTGCGATCTATGATGTTACCCCTTTGAATGAGGATGACACACTACTGGCGAGAGCCTATGATTCAATAGCCATGCGGGAGTTAGGCTTGACTGCTTGAAAGGGGTGTCCAAAATAAGACATGTGTTTTACTCTAGATGTAATTGTTGCTTAATTAATTTAATATTAAACTTAAGACTATATATATACAGAAATCTTAATTGGTACGTGAAAATATTTGTAAGATGTAAGTAATATTCAGAACATGTTCGTAAATACATATGCCAAGGTTTTCTGTTTTCTGTATTGACATTGGTTAATTATTATCAATAAATTATTTCATATACGTGACGTAACAAAGTATGTTTTTTGTCATCTAGATAATTAGGGTTATTATCTCTTTTCGAATATAATGTTGTACTCGAACAATAATACATATAATAACAACCCATAATTTACTCACTACTGGGATCGGACCTCCCAATTTCTTAGGTCTAACGGACAATATACCCGCCACGCTTGTCCAAGGCGGCTTATCAGGTTTGACGCATCGGTTACATCGATGTGCATATTTCATCACATTGGTATTCCTTCACTAGCAGCACTTGGTAATTGTAGCAATATGCACATTAGGTCAAATAACTGCCCAATTGGTGCATGCTTTTCTGATCAGTTTTCGAACCCTTGTCATTTGAGTTTGGGACCGCGTTAACCACTAAGCTACCGCGGCTTTGAGTATAATAACCATCCCCTACTGGACGTAGACTTCCTCAAGTTTTCGCCAATTCTCCCAGTCCTTCGCTGTTCTGATTCAGCCCCACCAGCGACCTTGCGCAGATCATCGTTCCATCGGGCTGGAGGCCATCCAACGCTACGTTTGTCGAGACGGATTCTCCACTCCAGGACTCGTCAGTTCCATAACCATCAGTCCTGCGTCAAACGTGGCTGACCCACTGCCACTTCAGCTGGCTAATTTTTTGAGCTATGTAATAGTAACCAAGAGACAGTTATTTCTTTTTTTAAATAATGGCTTGTGGAATACGTAGCCGTATAGATTTTAGCAAAATTTTCCAATAACGAAATTGTAATGAATGTTATTATAAAATGGACAATTTATTACAAAGATCAATCTATAAGAATTGTAAGTTGGCATTGCCCTCAGGTCTGACTGAACTCATGAGCGATATATCTAGAGAAGTAAGTTTGAATGATTTTGTTGATATCGTATTCTCTTTTCTTTCACATTCTCCTAGTTATTTGAGATCGGTATATGTCTTCCTTCCATACGCATCTATTCCGGTATACGTCCTGTCACGCCAGAGATCATTATGCCATGCTTCACACAATTCAACGGTCTCTTTTTTGGTCTACCTTTTGTACCCATCAATCTTCCAAGTTAACATTATTTTTGTGACAAGACTTTTATCCGTCATCATTATAGTACATACTAAGTTCGTGTTGTTCCTCTCAATTTTTCAGGCAGGGGTGTAACTTTCAAAGATCCCCAATGTATTAATGTCTCATCTTATCCATTCTTGTAACACTACACATCCATCTCAACATTCTCGTCTCAGCTGAGTGGAAATTTTGGTCTATCACTTTAGTCAAATGTTACAAATTGTTGCAACAATAGTTTGTCACATGTCACAGCAATTACCCGTCTCTAATTTAGCCATGCTTCATTTATACTTCTTATTTTATGTATCATGTTAGTTCTTAGTGAAATTTATCTATAAATAGCTTTTTTAATACACGAAAGCAAGAAAGAAGTCTTTACTTGTGTGGTATGCACATGTCCGTAAACGAAGACCCCGCGCTGGCGATGTTAGTGCCACTTCAAAGTGGCGAAACTCATATGTCACACAAAACTTCCTCCGCGGCAGTAAGTCTTCAATCGGATATATCCTCGCAAAAAGGCATTCACACTATCAGATGCAGTCTACATGTATACGTTCAACCACAAAAGTCCGGTACATGATTAGAAGAACTTTACTACACAATTAATAAGCACTTTTTAATGGAGTATCCTTTAAGGTATTACGGGCTCGACCGGATGATCTTTACCAGTTCATCGCCGATTACCTAGCGGCGATGTTAGTCACTCGTGACAATATATCCATTGCTGCTAATATATGCAGTAAGTCATGCACGGGTCCATGTTACGAAGTCTTGTATGATAAATTAAGAGATATTGGTTTGGATGAAATAGACATTGAAAAAGTTGAAGATATTGTTTTGGAGTATTTCAAAAATGAAACAGGTAACTATTAAATGAAACTAGGGAAACTAGCAGATGTGATTGGCATCCTGACAATATATTCAGGATTTTAAGGAAATCTTAGTATTACTTGAGCAGGACAGGAAGGGGAAGTACCTTAACCGTTGCAGCTTCAAGAAAATAGTCATAGGATCTTTTCCTTTCAACAAAAATATTTAAAAATGCATGGGAAAAGATTTTTTGCGATTTCAGAGTCTTTTAGTACTCCAACAACTGTTAATCCGATAAAAAATTAATTATCTCATGTTCATGATAGATCATAATTAGAAACAGGATCGATAATTCTAAAATAAATGTGTAAAATTTTCTTTCAAATTGTACGGTAAAAGTTTTTTGCCATTTCTGGATTTTTTTAGCACTCCAACCTGAGTTGGTTGTTAAAATAAAAGAGCATGAGAGTGAGTGAGCATCGATATTGACAACGGTTAATTCTCCCAATGGTCTATTTTTTATATATTTACAGTAAAAGAAACTAACCTGCTAATAGAATTGATAAGAAAGACAAATATAGACGAAGAAACACTGGCTGCTGTTCAAGCAGCAGTAAGGGAAGCTGTCAAGCATCAGCATTCTGATCCAATAGATTTGGAGGTACCTAAATAGTTAATTTAAAAACATATGTCTATTAAGTCACGGTAGCGTAATGGCTAGCGCACGCGTTCCAACCTCAAAGGTTATGGGTTCTAATCGTGGCCATAACACATGTACCAATTAGTCAGTTTTCTGATCTAATATGCATATTGTTACACGTGTTAATAACGGTGAAGAAAAACATCGCGATGAAACCTGCACATCGAGATAACCGATGTATCAAACCTGCCAAGCCGCCTTGCAAACGTGGTGGGTACTGTCTTTTCCCCAATAGTGGAAGGTTTGAGCCCAGCAGTGGACGTTTATGGGCTCTTATTATTATTATTTATCTATTATAGAACTCAAATACATTATAGCTAGAAAATTTTCTAGAAATAAAGCAATTCAAATTTTAAATTAACACTTCCTTTTAAGGCTAAAATACAAACAATCGAACAAAGATGTCTCTAAGGCTGGTCGGTGTGCACAGATATTAAACCAATGTTGAAAATAATATAATACCCTAACTACCGATTATTTTAACCGTCGGTTAAATATCTATGCACACCACCCTTAGTAATGAACCTAAAATAAGGCTTGTATTTTTACGATTTCAGATATTAGAAAATGGCAATGATGACGTTTCAAGAGCAATTAAACACACTCTTAAACTATACAAAAATACAAGACCTAGTGAAGAAAGTTATCATAGAATGGCTAATAGAGTACAGGTAATAATACTAGTAGAACAATATTGCTAAAACATTAGGAAATTAACAACGCAGTTTTGTTTCTAGTTTAAAAGTAAAAACACTGTACACTTTCCACGTTCCTTTTATTCATGATGATTTTATATTCGTATATAACTCCTTCATCACTTGGTGTTGGTGTGTCCTAAAAACCAGCTCAAATACTACTGTTTACATTCCAATAAGGTTCTTAGCCACATTTGCCTTCATTCGTGTTAAAAAATCTTTAAATTGTTACGTAACTCCTCCAACGATTTAAATTCTTCAAATTCGCCATATTTATCTGGTGATAAAATATAGTACTTAGGCCATTGATAAAATTTAATAATAATCAGCACACAAATTTCCAAACTTTGCTAGGTGGATGCCTAATTGGATGGATTCATAATTATTCTGATTACGACGAATTAAGTTTAAACTGCTTTGTCAAAATAAGACTCTTTGAATGGCATTCCCCATGTATGCCTATTAATATTACAAGTGTGAAAGTAACTGTCGGTCTGTTCCGTTTTCACGGAAAACTACCGACCGCACTACTAGGCTGAAACTCAGTATATGTATATATTTTTGATGCCGAAGATGAACAAAGGATACTTTTTATCCCGAAAAATGGGATAGTTTCCGGGATACCAATATCTTTGTTTTTCTGATTGTTATGGCTTTACAGGAAAACTACTGGACCGATTTAGCTGAAATTCGGTATATATGTAAATTATATACCAAGGGTGGACAAGGGATGCTTTTCATTCTGGATTATATAATAGATTTAGAGATATATTTATGTAAAGGTTATACCAGCAAAGGTGATAGGCTTTTTATTTGTGGTTTGCCATTTTCGTCATTTTGTTTATTTTAATCAACGTAGTAGTTTTGGTATTTTAGGTAGTATTGGTAGTTTTGGTTCTTTCGGTAGCTCATCATAGTAGTTTTGGTAGTTTTGTTAGTTGTAATAGTTTTGGTTGGTAGTTTTGGTCGGTAGTTTTGGTAGTTTTATTGGTCGTGGTAGTTTTGGTTGGTAGTTCTGGTTGTTGTGGTAATTTAGGTAGTTTCGGTAGTGTTGATAGTTGTGGTAGTTTTTGTAGTTTTGTTAATTTATGTAGTTTACAGAGAGATAGACGGATATATATAAATAAAACTAGAACAGGTTAAAATAGGGTATTAAAGTTTGAATGAACTCGACTGTACTTCATAGGTGTAATAAAACATGACTTAACCCTTCATAAATTGAGTATCATTTTGATACGTGCTTTATCGAAGAACGCTTTTACTGACCGCAACCTGTTTCCACAGTGATTTGTAATACAAAGTTATCGTGGAAATGTCACGTATATTATTAGTCTGTTTAATATGTTTTTATTTTTGCCTATTTTTTATATAATTCGTTTTTTGATAGAGAATATGATAACTTTAATTCCCGACAATAATGCTGGGACATATTCAAATTCAAAAGTTTTTATTCCAAATAAGTTAAGTGGAGAACACTCTTTGAAGGTGATACATATAAGGTAAAATTAAAACTTACTACCTATTCTATGTCCACCTTGTTATTGCTGTTAAGAAGAAAAAGCGGCAAGAAACTTTCCAGCAACACGTCTTCCTAGGAATCTGATTACTTTCTCATTTTTCTAACTCAAGCTATTTTTTTAAAATAAATAAAAAAATAAAGAAGTATGTTGTACAATTACTTTTCGGAGAATTAATGGAGTTCTAACAAATGTGCATACTCAGCAAGACTATGACAAAATCATACCAAAAAAACATTATTATCAGTAATAATGGCAAGACGTACAAAAAATTTGTATCTGCATGAATTCCTTAGATGTTTGGCAAGATCAAAATCCTCATAGCGAAGATATTATAAGAGGCTGGAGCGAGCTGCTATGTAAATGAAGTTTTATCATTTAAATATAATTCAATACCTTTTAGCAAGATACTTTTTTATTTGGTTTTAAACACACATTTATTATTGAATTTTTTATACCTTCTCCGTGTAGGAACGGAAAAGAATACTAATTCCTGCGGCCGGTCGGCCTGTCGTAAGAGGCGACAAAATAGCCCAGAGCCTAGTAGTAGCCAGAGGTAGTGCATTTGCCCGACTGGATGGCTACTACCCTTACTCCAGTAAGCCGCTATAACAACCTTGAGTTGTGTTTCGGCATCAGTGGGCAGGTTCCACTTTCTTCTTCAAGGACAGCAGCACAATGGCAGCAGCTTTAGTATTGCTAATTTACATAGGCGATAATTACCACTTTCCATCACAGTTGGGCTGTAAGCCTGTCTGCAGTACTCCAGCAATAAAATCAAAATTGAACCTAAAAAGATATTATTTTAGATGCATACCTAATCAGAAAAAATAATGTCCTAAAAATCTAATTTTTGACGGCCTCTGTAGTTGACCGGGCTAAGCATTTGCAGGCCTACCTCACTGCAACGCGGATCCGGGTCCGATTCCTGGTATAGTAAATTTCGGAAAACGTATTTTCTCCGTTATAAACTATGATCTGGGTGTCTGGGATCGGCCGCAGAGTAGTCCGTTGTATATTACCCATAACAGCGTAACTTGCTTAATTTGAGGATATATGTGTGTTTGTCTGCCGATTATTATTATTATTAATAATTATTTTTTACTGTTACAGACATCTTATAGAGCTTACGGCGTGAGGCGTAATGACCCAAATGAGTTTTGTAAGCCGACGAAGCAAGTAAAGGAAGCCAAGCGTGTTATTCTGGATGTGGATGAGGTAACATCTATATCTAATATTGTAATGCGATAGTTGAAAACTCAGTCGAATCCACTTACACAGAAATGTTCTCAACCGAATGTGATAAAATTTGATATATAATTAATTTCGGTAACTAGTATGAACATAAAAATAATTGAAGACGTGAGTGGATGAAGGTGATATGTCGCATATTCGGTAGCATTTCCCTTAGACCATAGATATAAGGCATATTTAAGAAATAAAACGTTGCTAAAGGTGTTAATTTCAGTTCAGTTTCAACTAAATGTAAAACTTTTATCTCGATTTACTCAGAATTGGAATTATGCGACTTATCACCTTCATCCACTCATGTCTTCAATTATAATAAGGATAGTCGCTACGGAATATCGGAATACGATTTATAAGGTTATTCTAGAATTGACTCATAACTTGAATTTTTCAAAGTATTCTTGCGTTCTTTCAGTATAAAAAAATAACAAATAGCAATGAAAAAATTAAACGAAAATAATTCTAAAGTTCTATACTTTAAAATTATTTTCCTATCTAACGTAAATTATTCTTTCCAGGATGATCCAGGATCCTGTCCAGCTACATTTAAAACCTGTAAGTTGAAATATCATTTTATCTAAAAATTTAAATTGATGTCATAATATACAGTCCAAATTGCAGTTGCGTTAACAAAACATTTTTCTCTTTTCCATTGTATCAGATTATCACTTATTAGATGGATAAGTTTTATCTAATGATAGAACAATCGGCCATAAATCTCGTATTGTTCCTCTAAACCTTCTTCTTCTTCTAAAGTCTTTTCTCTTCAAGTAATACATCTTATTTCAATCCATTGGTTCGAATCTATCGCCTTTATAATCCGGGCCGGAATTATTAAGCGCCGCCCTGGGGCACCGTGAAAAATACCGCCCTATCTCTCATCATGCACTGTAAGTAGACTTCAAGACGTAAATAACCAATGATACTCGATTTTTAAGATTTGGTATAAAACCAATGACTTCCCAATTTTTGAAAATCATTGATTTTTATAGCAGAAAGTACATTTTTTGGTGACACTCCAAATAACGCCGCCCTTTACATTTCAAATCAATTTAAGTTTCAAGTTTATCAATAAAACCAAAAACTTTGCTCTCAGAATCTTTAATAATACCTATTGTCGACTTTTCACTCACCTTTGTTATATTATTTGTATAATGAACTATGAACAACTGTCTTGATAATATCCATTTTGCCGTTCTTCTAATTAGCACATATTTGGATTATAGTCTGTCCCTGTACATTACATTGCTATTGTTTTACTTTAATGATTCTAATCTGTTTTGTCCTTAAGTAAATAAATAAACCTACACCTGCCAATCTGCTCATCAATTATATTAATATGTATATATTTATGAATAATTAATACTTTTATCCGTGCAGGAACGGCAAGAGAATACAATTTTCTGCGGCCTCGTAGAGCCGACAAAATAACCCACAGCCAGGTGGTAGGGTTTTGCCCAACTGGGTATCTACCACCTCTGGTATAGAGAATGCCGCCATAACCATCTCGAATTGTGTTCCGGTATTAGTGACCAGATTCCAGTCTCCCTTAAGAGAGTAGCAGCGCATTTGTAGCTCCTTTGGTATTGCAAATGTCCATAGGCGATGGTAGCCGCTTTCCATCAAGTGTTGTTTAAAGAAGAATATATAGGTAAGGCTTCACGTGCACTCCATAATAGTATAATATGTTTATTCAACAGGTCTCCGTACAGTGTCATGGACGACTCTTGCTGGTTCCTACATGCACCTGCCGAAGTACAAACCGTATTCACCACACGATTTCAACCCTTTAATGGATTTACAGGACTATTCAGAAAGCATCCATATTAAAATCGATTACAATAGACTTGGTAAGAATTTTAATGAACACATATCTAGCCTTTACTTCCCGTTTTGAGTCATAAATCATAATACATTTTGCAATTTAAAGTATACTTAGATTCAAATGTCGCTTACGATAGGATGCCGGTAACGGCTCAAGCATCTAATTGTTTTTATAGGATTTTCTCATGTAATTTCGTTAACAAATCTCTTTGATCCTACGAATCTCAATATTGGTACCTACATAGATGGCTGAATAGTGTTTATACTTTTTTGGTATGATATGATACCTAGACAGACAAGCGTGTTCAATTGTCACATTTACTCCAGAAATTTGGCCATCCAAACCTAGCATTAGAAAGACATTTATGACTGTTTCATACATATTATACAGGTATGAAAATTATTTAGTTTTTATGGATGGAAGGTTTGTGTTTGACCACTGTCTCACCTGATGTTGAGTGACGCACTCTAGGATAGAGCACCTAATCACGAAGATACCTATTCACTCGTGACCTGTATTTTACGGTCTGTTCTATGATTTATTATATCATGGAAGTTGCTTGCTTGTTTCAGCTTTAAATGTGCATATTTTCTATTTTATAAAATTTGGTATATACCTACCATAAAATTGTATAAATGTACTGGGTATTGCAATGAGTAGGAAAATTTTGACAGAAGTTAAAGCCCAATCTTATAGGAATGCATATAAAACATACGAAAAGCTACTAGTTAATATATTAATCTTTTACATGACCTGTTTTATAAAGGAAATGCTAGAGAAGATAGCACAGAAGATGACATCTCTGAATCTCCTGAAACAGTTATTGAATTACATCATGCAAATGAAGAAAATTATAACGGCCCGGATAAAATAAAAAAGAATAGTCATAAGGATGATCCAGAAAATTCTGAGGATGAAGGTGATGTTCAAGAAGAGTTAAGTCAAGCACACAATGATGAGACCAGTGATGGAAGTATTGATGAAGATATATACGAAGATAACATTGATGAGAGAAACAAAAATGATATTGATGAGTTTGAAGAAATTCTTGATTAAATCTTAGATTGCGAAGAGTGAGTTATATTTTATTAATTTCGGAAATTATTAAACAACCAAGACTTGAAGTGCGTTGTTAATGTCTATTCAGTACCCCCACAAACTGTAACATTTTTCAGGTGTGCTATATATTTGACCTACTTTTTTTCCAAACGTGCAGACGAATATTAGTTTACCCACGTTTATATAAACCAACAACCGCACTTATGCCATAGAACGTTTTTCAACACATTTCCGAGAAAACAGTACAATAGATAATGAAACAAACATATCAATGGGAAAGTCGCATCAATCCTTAACGTTTCTAATATTAAAATGGCGCTCTTGCAATTGGCGTAACATGCTCGTGGTGAAATATAGAAATACATCTTACGTCTCATTTTCTGTATAGTATTAAATTTAGTATTGATCAAAAAGCTTCCAAAAAGGTTCGATTATTCAGTTTATTTATTCTTGTAATATAAAACCACTTGGTGCAATTCTTACGTATTCTTTTCACCTAAGTACCTACTTTACCGCAGGTTACATTGTATGCGTAAATAAATTTTTGAGCAATCCTGTTGTAAATAAAATTATAAAGAGCACTTTAAAAATAATAAATTTATTGCATTATTAAATACAGATCTTTACTAGTTTTATATAATATATAAATTTTTGGTATATAATATGTTTTATATTTCCATCGACTTATTCTAAATTATGCTAAATTTTTAAATCTAGCAACGTGTGGGATAAACAGTGAATTTTATACAATATTTATATAATTTAAATGCTTCGTTTTTTTTAATTCATAATAAAAACTGTTCAAACTGAATTGATAACAAACTTAAATTAACAACAATTTCAACAATAAATCTGTTTCTTCTCTATACTATGTAATTCTTAGTCATACTATACTGTACTATGAACAGCAGGAGAATCAAACTAACTTCTAAATAATGAAGACTTGAAGAAAAGTGTCCAAGAAAATGGAAGGCGGCTTTTATATACAAAATAAACCATAAAGAGTTACGATACTAAGAGCGGATTTTAGAGGGATTAATTCTGTCTTTCAAAATACTTGAATTAACCAAAGTAAACCAAATATGTGTATACAGCGTGTTTCAGACCTTACGACAATAAATCAGACCACGTTTTCTTCATGACGTACTCTGCCCAAATACAAAAACAAATCAAGGTAGCTTCTTTGGTTTAGCCACAGGAATTCATTTTTCATTTCAGAATATGACAAAAACATGTACCAGTTATTGTGTCTAAATCGGTAGGTTAGTGACAAATGTATCATGTTGCCAGCTCGTCTCTTCATCATTAAACGCGGAAGTGGTTCATTTTTACGCTCTCGCTCACGAACAAATATTTACAAGATGTTCTGTATTTATTCCCTTTTCATCGTAATTAATTTGTTCGGAAATTGCTTTTTTTTAATTTTGACATTACGGTTGATTTAATAGTACCAAAAAATTTGTATGGAGTACGACCGCTAAAATTATGATTTATTGTCATTTGAAATGAAACAAGCTGTATATATATATCGAGGGCTTCATAATAAATGGCCGTATACGCAAAAATGCCCTTTTTTGTTGATAACCAAAATGAATGCATGTAACAAATTGAAAGTCTTACCAGCATGCAGCTGTACTTAAATAGAAGAGTATTCCGAATTTCAGCCTTACCAACTAGTTTCTTCTGTAAGTCCATTTGTGATGAAGCCCTCGATGACTTTATATACACAGGATGAATTTTTCAAGTGGGACTTCAGGGTCTAATCCTAAATGATAATAGCGAAGAACACTCACCGATTTTGTCAAAATTAAAGTAGTATCATTAGATTTTGAAAAAACTAAGATCCTGTTTTAATACACCAGCGGACAGATTCGAAGGAATATCAAACAGCAAACCAAGGGAAATGGTAGTTTTAGAGACACCCTTGAGTAATTTTCGCTATTTCGTATTGTTTAGGATTTGGCCGGAAGACCCGGAAAATTCACCCTTGGATATGTATACACAAAAACTTGCATCAATCAATGTCACTGAAGACCGCCCTGTGAGTTCTGTGCCTTTCGATCAAATTGGTTCAATTTCGTGTTATTATCATGTCCTTGCTAATCATGTCAATTCAACAAGCGTATAGCGTTAGCTAATATGACCATTAGCTTTTGTCTGAATTGTTTTATTTTAAAGTGGTCCTCGATATTGTAAATCAAGGACAATATTTCTTCTAGGCATACCAAACATGTACGTAACAAGGGAAGGGGTTACATATTTGTGCCGTTTGGTGTTGAAACATTAGGCTCGTGGGGTCCGTTGGCAAAGAGTTTGTTTAAAGACATAAGAAACTCTTTGACACTACCCGTGATCCGAAGGCTGGCTCATATTTCGCACAACAACTAAGCATTGCCATACAGCGCGGCAATGCCTTTTGGGCATGCTCCCCGTTAGCAGAGATCTGCTACATATTTTAGTTTCAATGTATTTGTTTTTTTTTAATTTATATTATACTGTTAAATTTATCATGATGACAGGATATGTTTTTGTCATTAATGTAATATAATACTCATGTTTATGAAATAATCTTTATAGTTGTGATTTTATTTATGGCTGGTAAATTTTATTCAGAATAGGCTTGAAGACATGTCATGTGTTATATAAGTTATTATAAATACTTTATGCTTATGCTATAACTTACAACTAACGTAAATAAATACAGAAGATTTACTTCAAAACAATGCGTTGATACTGGCGATTCCGCGAACTAGACGCTCGTATTACAGTTGTCATTGTTTCTCAACGATTTACAGGCGCGGCCCACAAATGTCTACTCGCAAGAGATCGTCTGTCTTACACTTATCGCGACGAAGTTTGCAACGAATTTTAAACTTGGATCTTAAACTGAATCCTTACAAGCTGCAGTTAACACAAGAATTGAAAGAGTCTGACTTCGGGGCAAGGTTCGCATTTGCTAATGAAATGCTTAATCGATTTTCCAATTTTGACAATATCCTTTTCTCAGATGAGGCCCACTTCCATATCAATGGGTTCGTAAACCGTCAAAATTGTCGTTACTGGAACAGTGAGAATCCCAAACTCAAGCACCAGAAACCACTGTATAGTCCTAAAGTGACAGTATGGGCAGCAATCTCTGGTAGAGGAATAATTGGACCGTTTTTCTTTGAAAATGCGCGGGGGCAAAACGTCACTGTTAATACCGAACGCTATGTTGCGATGTTGGAAGGTTTTTTTTCTCCAGAGCTTGAAAATTCAAGAATAGTGAATTCTAGGACTTGGTTTCAACAAGACGGAGCTACTTGTCACACATCAAATGACTCCATGGCGGTTGTGAAACAGATGTTCCCTGGCAGACTGATTTCGAAAAGAGGTGATATCCCATGGCCCCCACGTAGTCCAGACGTGACGCCTCTTGACTTTTTTTGTGGGGATACCTCAAGAACAAAGTCTACAGCAATAATCCGAAAAACATCGATCAGCTCAAGGAGAATATCCGTGGTGAAATGGCAGCATTACTGAAGAAAGTCGTCAATAACTTCCGTTTGCGATTAGAGGAGTGTCGTCGTAGAGAGGGTCATCATTTAGACGATGTTATTTTTAAAAAATAAACTTCAGTTATTTTTTAATAATACCTCAGTTTTATTTTAACTATACCTTTTGTATTTATTTTTTAATCAATATTTTAAATATGCACGTTCTATTGCGCCACCCTGTACTTACTCGTATATCTGTAGACTAGGCGTCATCTAAAAAAAAAATATTTCCATAACTTCAAATACAAATTTCTTGATACTTACTACTTAAAATGATTTTTTATTTAATTATGGATCAAATTATCTATACTATAATTTATTAGTTATTTTTCAAGTTTTTAGAAGGAGTATAAAACAGAAAAAAATCAAGTAGTTCAGAATAGCAGATTCCGAAAATGCGCCATTTGGAATTTTTGTCTATCTAGTTGAACATCACGTGAAAATTACTGAACTGATACGCGCAAAGGTGCGTTTTTATGGTGTCATCATTACTTTTCTAATAAATACGTCGTCGTTGCGTTACGTTTTTTGCGTACCTACGCGTATTTTAACACTTTGTTTTATGTAAAACTTCTGTATCTTTTTATTTTGTGCTACAAATATTCGTACAAAAGAATTAAAATTAACATTACAAAGGTTAACAAAATAAAGATTATTCCTAATTAATTTCCTATACATTATTCAGTACATAGTTTGGGTAGCCTACATAATTTTCGTTATATAAAATAATAACTTGAAGTCAATATTTTATTTAATATTGTTATTGTGAATATTTTTACTTTGTCTGAATATAACTTATGTTATATGAAACGTTCTCATTTTTTTGTCTGTTATGATTTATGTAATATGGATTTGTCATAGCATCCAAATTGTAAAAACTATATCTTCCAAAATGTGAGCGAAATAGTGAAGTCCATTTAGGTAGCTCCTTAGACATAAATGTTAATATTGGTTCAATTGTAACATCACAAGCTGATTTTAAATAAATAAATTATTCAAATAAATAATAACAATAATTCAGCACCTCAAAACCTCAAATAAACGTGTGTGTATGAAGAGATTAATGCTAGTAGATGAAGCGAAACTTGTTTGCTAGGATCGTGAAAAGTGGAAATCCATTGTCTCTGCCCTAATGTGAAACAGGTGTGATACTATGTATATGAGTTAACATTCATATTGAAATTAATTAGGAACTTTAGAACATATCTTGCCTAGCTTAAAAGTAGAAATCACAGCAAAACAAATGTCAACTAAAAGACATCTCAATAAAAAAATATTGTGAAATATTTTCATTTCTCTAACAGTAACAATCATAATAGGAATGATTTATTATGAAAAATTAAATTAGACTAGCGAAATGATTTGCTAAAAATAAAGAAAAATATAAGTAATCATTGTTCGATATTTTCTTATTATTTATTTATTTACAAATGTTATATACTATATTATGCAAAAAAATGACCATATATGTATGTCACAATACAAGTAAAAACATTAAAACACACTATATTCTTCATACGGCTATACGTCTTCAAAACTGTTATTATTAATAATTAATACATTACTATAAATTCTTTCTAAAATTTTCGACAATATTTTAAAAAGTATATATTTAAATAACTATAAATTTTCATCAGAAGTCTTTACACTTAAAACCATTCTTTTTCAACAAACATAAGAAAACAAAGAATATAGTATGCCGAAAATATTGTTAAAGATCAAGACTTGTAACAAAATCGGCGGCTAACGGGGCGTCCATAAATTACGTGAGGTGTTTTTTTTAAATTTTCTGCCCCTCCCTTCCCCCCTGGTGAGATGTCGTGAGATTTTATTCAATCCCCTCCCCCATCCCCCAATCCCACGTGAGATTTTTCAAAATGTGAGTTTCTTACGTAAACGGAATGCATTTTACAACAAAAAAAGAAAAAAAACAAATTTGCTTCGTGCTTTTATTTACGACTAGTTAAGACTTGTTATCAATATTGCTGAGAGTTTAATTATAAGTGTAATAAAAATTTAACAATAGAATAATTAAATCGTAACTACTGTGATTAAAAAAGAATACCTACCTATGAATGAAATTATTTTCTTTTGAAAGAATTAGTAAATGATCTTAATCGTATTACGATTACGCTTAAGATTAAATCTTAAGCATGTACAATCTGGATTATATGGACCAAAATAGTATTTTTTTTTTTGTTTCAATCAGAAAAAATATTGCGTGATATTTGCCAAGACCCCCCCTCTCTCCAACGTAAGATTAGATGAGATTTGACTCGACCCCCTCCCCCCCTTAAACACCTCAGGTAATTTATGGACGCCCCCTAAGAAGATAATTCGTCCATTTAAAAAAAAATGAATGAGGCATTACAAAACATCGCAACTTTTTAATTTTGTAGATTATTCTCCTTAAACATCTTGGTCATTCCAGAATATAGGCGCTTACTTTTTAATTCCAAATAAGTACCATCGCTAGAGCAACTAGTTGTTTACACGGTTTTTAACTATTTTGCAGTAATTGCAAATTGTATTGGTACAGTTTTTTTTATTTGAGCGTCCACATATTTGCGTAGATCAGAAGTTCTGATACTTATAGTTACTTGTCCATATTTTTGTTGAACATATATATCAAATTAATTATAGTAAGCTAACCGTGGTATACGTCTGTCATATGACTGACGGCCGATGGAGCAAACGTGTCCTGGAGATGAGATCGCGTCTCGGTAAACGTAGCGCATAGGACGCCCTTCAGCCCAGTGGACCAACTGGATGGAGGGTAGACTTATGTCCAGCAGTGGACATTGATTTATTGAAGAAGAAGAGCAAGCTAACTCTTGTGGTTCATTCCCTTCCACAGGTCTTTGTAATTGCAAAGGCTTGCTGAAGTTAATTTGAATAAGAAACAAAAAATTGTTAATGACTTACGTATATTTTTATCAGAAAAAAATAATTAAAGATAATCTATAACTAAATCATCTATTTTAATATACATATGAGACTTGTCGTGTCATACGTAATTACTTATTTTTAGTGGCAAAGGCCTTTGCAAGACATTATTTTATACCAGTGGGTCGATAAAGACACTTTGGGAACCACAGATTCAGATGCAAGTTTTAAGCAACAAAGTGGGTGGTAATCTTTTTTAATAATTAATAATAGTTATATACATTGGTCTGTGGTAGGTAACATAAGTACTGCAAATATTACATTTTGAAAAAAAACTTTTTCTTAAACATGGACTGCAAAAAATACAGAACCGCTATTACCAATACATAAATTAGCAAAACAACTCATTGCTTAAGCGATAGCAACCGTATTGTCAGTTTATATAAATTATTTTATTAAATAACATAACACCTACAAAATGTAGAGTGCATTTATTTTAGATAGAATTTTATTTAATTTTAGTCATATTTCTCTTTTTACAAGTTTGAGCGATCGATTCTTTTAGAGATCACGTTATACACGCTTTGGTATCATTAAAATTACTTTTTAGATATATTTCAACTCTCAATTATAATTCATATTGTCATGGAATTCGTCGAATTATATATTAAACAAGGTATACTTAGATAGTGTCCACACCACCTCCCATGAGTTTATTTCCGTATTCGCTTAGTACCTGTAAACAAACAAGATTTTGATATAGGTATTATACCCATAACTGCATTAAAATCGGCACAGTAGTTTTTATGTGAATCCCGACAGACATGAAATTTTAAAAATAGCATTGTATTCTCCATCGTTCATATAGTCTATTCCAGTATTTTTTTTAAATATCTTCAATCTTCAGACACGGCATGTTTAGAATTTTCTAATATTACTACTAGCTGTCCCGGCACACGTCATCCTGCCCTGAAAAGCTTCAATCGATATTTAACACATAAAAAATAGGGGTTGATAGTAGAGGGTTCAAAATTTAGGGTTGTATGTATTTTTTAATGTTGTATCATAAAAAAACCCTTAACATTGAGGGGGATGAAAAATAGATGTTGTCCGATTCTCAGACCTACCTAATATGCAAACAAAATTTCATGAGAATCGGTCAAACCGTTTCAGAGGAGTATGTTAACTAACATTGACACGAGAATTTTATATGTAAGATAGATATAGATGAACTATAATAATGTATGATGAAAGAATGACTAAACAGATATACAATGCAAAAGTGGATGGATGCAGAAGTCGCGGAAGGCCACGACACACCTTCCATGATCAAATTGATCGTGTACTAGCAGAAGGTGATGTCAGGAGCCTTAAGCACAGACGAGCGTGCATGACAAGAGGTATGAATGTCAAAGAAGCAAGCGAGGTGTGTAAGAATGGGCCTGATTGGCGCTCTGTTGTTGGTGCATACCCCGCAAGGGAGCTGGCATGAAGTTACGTATGTATGTATATAAGACCATGAGTTATTTTCTTGTTGAAGCATAACACAATTTGATTCATCTAAAAACAGATTTTTATGTATTAAATACAGACAAGTTTTATATAACAAATATCACTATAAAATAGTTAAGTAGGTACTAACCTAAAAACAGAGAATCGACAATTAAATGTTCATGCTTTACTATTCTTATTATAATAACTTAAATCGTCTTTTGCACTTTTAAATTGAAGCAAATTCACAAACAAACTGAGTTATAAAGAAGTTATAAGAAAAAACATTTGTAATTTAACTATCTGAAACTATTCGATTCGAACAAAGAAAAAAGTACGTTTTTACATTCTCCCACTGGTGGCTCCCTCTTGTCGCTGCACTGCTAGGTACATGCTCAAATGTCAGTGTAAATACTCATGTGTCAACGTCATCACAAAGCTTACATGTATAATAACTTTGTGGAACTGACCTTATAAACGAAGATGTAGTGGTGCCTGTTAGAGAGTGAGTGGGGCCGCTGCGCGCGCAGGTGGCGCACGACGCGCGGCACGTCCACGCTGCCGGCGGCGAGCGCGCGCGCGCAGATGTCCAGCGCGACCAGCGCCGCGGAGCGGCCGGCGCCCGACGCGCACGTCACCACGCACGGACGGACGCCTAAGAGCGTTTTTTTTATATTAAATCGCTTGGCAACTGGTTATCGCAGTTTAAGGAAAAGAAGCGGCAAGAAACTCCAGCACCACATGTATAAGCCTCACACGTTGTTATTGCGATTGGCGGCCATCTTGGTGCCGTAGTCGAACTGTCAGTACTAACGTTCGCAACGTTGGCCGGCGCGTACGCGTATTAAGTACCTCTACCTTCTTAGTTACCACATATTTGTAATAGCTCTTTGTTTTCGTTATCCTGTTTTATTGTTTTTGTTATTAATGAAATTATTAAATACCTATAAATATATACAATATAATATAGTTTATAACCTATAAACATTCTTGCATACCTTTATACTTAGATATTTATAAAAATTAATATATATATGTCGGAGGGAAGCTTTAATTGAACGTATTGTTGACTGGATGTATAACGCACAATATCATTTGTTTACATTTTAATTACTTCTAAAATTCTTAATGTTATTTAATTAGATTTGTTAAATGTTTCTATAACTTAAAGATCGTTCTAACCTAATAAAAGTTATGAATATTGTAATTTAATAAACTACCAATCAAAGCATGCATGACTTGAGCGGGGTCATACGCGCCCTCTATCCTCCTGACGCCCGGGTTGTTCAACGCTTTCGTAAAGTAAACGCCCAAAGTCCTTAAAAAAGGTTTCAATGGTGAAAACCCAAGACTTTGAACTTTAAATTTTTTATCTTACAGTAATCACACAAGTATTATATTTTTTTCCTTACATCAGGTGAATGAGGAAAAGCAAAAAAAGGGTAAAAATAGATTACCTTTTGGTAGGCCTTTGGGTCAAAAGCACTAGATTACAAACAAGAAACTTAATCACATAATTTTTTTTTCAACTATCTTCAAAACGATTAAAATAAAATTTAACTTTAAAAACCAATTTAATAACAAATAATCCTTTAAAATTAAGAGAAAAAATTATTTTATTATTATTTATTTAAAACATTCGAAACATCCATGATAGTCGTTATATAACCAAAGGCCTATTAAAAGATCTTAAAGTTTGAATTATGATCATTTTCACTATATCTCAGATTCATATAAAGTTTTGATGTAAACAGCAAATATAGTATATGAGCAACTATTTTTGATAAGCATATGAACACAAATCGTAGAGATTTTATGAATAAATTAAGATTAATTTTCACACTCGATGATCTTGTTCCATTTTAAGTCAAGAACGACAAATTTCTTTTGTGTTTTTGGCACTGGTGCTTGGTCATACACAAGCAAAAACCTCGAACATACGTTCGGAGATATAACATTTTAAAAAGGTGGTAACTTAAAATTAGTAACAATGGTTAAAGTTGGGGTACTTAGAATAGTACCCTGGGCATTAATTTGACGAAATTGGATGTAGTGTTGGGCTTTAATCACTTTTTCATTGAAGTACTTTTTTAAGGACCGTGGGCGCTAGGAGGCTATACTTTGAGTAGTATCTACTTCGGTAGACTAAGGAGTTTTTGTGACACATTTGGTTGATGGCAATAGGTCGAGTTGGACCATGGAGTATTTTAAAGAAAGTGTTAAGTTAAGAAGTATGAGCGGTGCCCTGAACCCGCTGCTCGGTCTAAACTATGTTAAAATGTCTTTTAAATCTAAATTAAAAGTGTATCTAACCGTTGGCCTTGTGTTTTATGCTCGCATTTTACCCTGATGACGCCCACTAAACCTGCAATAACTAAAGGAGATATCGTAACAACGAGGCCGTTCTGCGACATATATATATATATGTCGCATATATATATATATATATATACATATATGCCCCTAAGTTAATTACCTACTAGGTAGGTTAACTTCTTTCGATACTAACAAATAAACATTTGTGTTAACTGTACTTTTTTGGGGTGTATCGCAATATCAACGTGCGAGGCTTATAACAAAAATATTTCTCTATCTCAGGCTCTTCTAATGTACAAAAGTATGTCATACAACAGTGCCGTAAATAACCTGTTATGCGCCCTATGCGAGCTTCTGTAACTGCCTTGCCTTGTTTTTTTTTAATATTATAGGTACACTAGCTAGAACAATGCTATCTATAGGCCTACTTTGTTTCATTCAGGGTGATAAAATAACGCACAAGGATCTTGGTGTTGGTGAACCAATTTTCTTTATTTGACTTGCAATGGATGTATGTAAGTTCGGGTGGAATCTTGCAAGTTAAATTTGACCAACTTCCTGGTTTGCGATTGAGCTGAAATTTTGCACACTTATGTATATCGCAATAATATTATGGAGCTGATCTGATGATGCAGTCCGATGATGGCCATAGGAACTCCTGTACTAAACAAGATAGTCCCGCCGTGTTTGGGCTCGTTTCACTCTGCTGCTACATGATATCCAGCAGCATCTCAAAAGCTTGTATTTAAAAATAATTTAAAAACATTTTTTAAATTTATATTACATCGCTTAGCAACTGGTTATCGCTGTTTTAAGAAAAGAAGCGGCAAGCAAGACTCCAGCAACACATATAACAAAATATTTGTCTATCTCAGGCTCTCTTTACATGTACATACAAAAGTATGTAATACAATTACTTTTTAGAGTTAATTTATCAATAATTCTCAAGTCAAGAAAAACAAGAGCAATAAAGAAGACATACCTTCAATCTCAGAAGCAGCCTTCATCCTGCCGAGGGTGCCGTTGTTGCCGTGTCGCCGCATCAACTCCTCGGCTTTGGCCGGCGAGTACACATTCACGCCGTTTCCGGAGCTGTTCTCGTCACTGCGTAACTTGGACAAGTTGCTGAAGGAGGACCTGTTCTGGTCACCGTATATCACTTCAACACCTGGAATGAAATATTTATAAATCAATAGATTGGATCTTATATAGTACTAGCAAACCTGGCAGACGTTGTCCTGTCCTGAAAATATTAAAAATCTAGAGTTTGCATACCGCGTCCAATTGTGAATGTAAACCATTCAGGGTTGCTATCGGGAACTGGTTCCCGATAGCAACCCGATGTCCCTGGGGACATCGACTCAAATATCTACAAAAATTTCATCAAAATCGGTCCAGTGCTTTAGGAGAAGTTCAGTGACATTATACAATTTATATTATAAAACTATTTGCATTAGGCAAACTAGTAAACGGGTCCACATGATGGCAACTAGTTACTGTCACCCATGGACATCTGCAACGTCGAGGAAGTCGATGCGTTGCGTACCTCAATGAGACTTTTTTGAAGAGCGCCATTTTGCAGTGCTCTAAGAAAATCGCAAGAGGGAGATCATTCCATGGCACGAAGGAGTCTACCCTACCTAAGCTTGACGGACAACATCCAAGAGTCCAGAAAATGTGGGTGAACTCCCAATCGCCGGCGAGGACTGCGATGATAGATGACATTGTAGGAACAAAGCAGCTCCCCGTTGTACAGACATTCCTCAATGTACCTCTTGCATTTTAAAGTGAAGAATAAACATTTAAATTGATCTAAAGTTATTGCTTCTTTTAATCTAACACTTACCCTCCTCGTCGTATTCCTTAGCCGTCTGCGACACTTTCATGTAACTCCTCATGTCAGATAGGAAATCAATGACAGAATCATAATCATCAGGCACTCCTTTTGCGGGCCAAAAGTACCATAAATGTGTCACCTCTCTCCAAGTCCTGGTCGATAGATTAATCAATTGCACACTGGATACGGCGTACTTGTCACGGTGCTCCCGTTTCTTCAGGATAATCTTGAATTCACCGAATGTTCTTTTGTTGTCTGATATTTCTGATGGAGGGAGGTATTCGTAGCATTTCTCCTAGAAAGATAGATATTATTCTTTTACTAATAAGTCTTTCAAAAACATAAAAGGTATATTGCTGGATTACAGCAGGCAGGCTGATGACCTCAACCCAATTGGTGAATTGATTACCTTTATACCGGTTATTTTGACAACTAATTACTTACCGTCTTTTTTTAAGAAGGGGAAATCCGATAAAGTACTAATCGCTGTAGTAGAAACGGGATTAGGGCGTGTGAAATTAGCCAGGTTGGAATGGCACTAGTACCCTATGAAGTATTATTGCGACCCGAGTCGGGGATATCAACTAAAACCTCCGGTGTTTCTGCTTTCGCTTTATGCCAGCGCTACGAGAAAAGCAGAAGTTTACCCAACCCGCATGCCCTGGCAGTCAGGACCGAAGGGATACATCCACTGCCGGAGAGAAACATAGCCTCCGGCATCGTCATTCTCAAGTCCAACTTGAGGCAGTTTGTAACCCGCCCCACGGGAGGAGATAAGCACACACACAACGCCCACTCCTCTCGGTGACTACTTGCCGCTATATCATTGGAGAGCCCAAAATATGTTTACTCTTCAAGTTGTTATCTCATTGTAGAAGATTGTGACTTTTATACCAATGAATAATTGCTCGTCTCTATTTAGATTTATACAAATTATACAATTGCCTAACTGGCAATAACCTGGCCAATCCACCTATGTGGAGACCTATCACGAGGTCTCTTGGCTTCAACTTTCCCAGTGACCACAAGTCTCTCCATTTTCTCTGGATTCTTTCGGGCTATGTCATCAAAGTGCTTCAGTATCCGTTGACGGCGTACTGCTGACAACCTCTGCTGATCTCATGATACAAAACCATGTAAATTATCGTTAGAAAATAAAAATGCAGACTTACGACACCGTTCTCCATATACTCCGTGAGCATGACGACCAGCCTACTATTCTGTTCCCATATCATCCTCCAGAAATCTACCACAGTGTTGGAGAGAGGCGCCTGGCACGCTATGTAATAATTCTTGATGTTGCCTGGACCCTGAAATGTAAAAATAAAATCTGTTGATAACAGTGCTTATTGTAGGTCTGCTTTCCTACTTTTAATTTCGGTCACACACAGTCAATTTTGTTTACTACATTTAAGGAGTTTAATAATAAAAGCGTAAGAAATCGCAGGAAGGAGCAAGTTTTGATAAATGACGTAGTAAAACATGATGTGACCATGAATACTTCGATTTTTAATTGCCTGGACTAAAATGATAGCTTCGAAGGACCTTTTTTTATGTTGCTCAGCTCATTCATCTGTGAGATGTGTGAGTCGTTGATTCAACTCACCACTATAAGTTGGATCCTATAAAGTTTTTATAAAATTTAATTTTAACTTAGTTTTCTTTTACTATTCCACGCGGACGTAAGTCATAAGTCGTGACATAAGTCGCGGGCAGAAGATAGTAATTGTATAAAATCAGAGGACTTACACACAAAAGTTTTTCGTCTTGTAACTTTTATTGCTTGTTTTTTTATATCTAAATACTTTCCATTGTATGTTCCATTTATTTTTGTGTTTAATGGCCTATGTTACTGTTTTAAAGAAATCTTTGTTCTTTCTTCTATCTAAAATGTCACTGACTCTTTCAGGATTAATATAACGAAAACGAACGACAAATGATATTCGGTGTGACTATTTGTACGGGTACTGGACGAATAAATTATATTTATTCGTACAGTCATTCAATTATTTTTTTAATTAAGAATGAATTGGATGATTAGCTTGTTTTTTAATTAGGTTAGGTTAGGTTTTTTTTAATGACATGTTTTAAAGAATTATTGAAAACATGAAAATAAAAATAAATTCTAAAATGAGGGTGGGGTATAGATACACGGCACATTTATTTATTATGAACAAATCGGAACATTTTTAATATAGGTTAGAATGGTTATTTTTTTTTATAACCACCCAAAAATAATTTTCCGACACATACACGATTAGTCCCTATGTGTTCTGGCGCTGTACATTACGGAACAAGATCTGCTTATATGTTACTACAAAGTATACGCGAGGATTTGCGTACTGCTCTTGTATGGATTGGAAGAACTTCGTAAAATACTTATTTTCAATCTTTAATTAGGTTAGGTTTGGTTTTTTTTTTGGCAGAGTCTTTTTAAGAACATTTCCAGTACCCGTATTAATAATTATAAATTGTTCGTACAGTACCCGTATTATAGACTCAGTCCATGATATTTGATAGTGTAGATAAATTAGGATCGGCAGTAGAACTGTTTTCCTTATTGAAAAAAGCAAACAAAAGCAAAAAGTAAGACACGTATAAAAAAATTGTGACACAAGAGGACAGAAGAATATATCAAATCACATGGTGTCAAAAAATTCAAATATATTTCTTCTTCTGAGACTTCTGAGGTGCCAGTGCCAAGTTACACGACCTCGTTTTGACAGATAAGCCTCTGTTATGGGGTCGCTTTCGTATTATGAATTTAAAACAGAGAGAACATTCAGGAGGGCTGATTTGAAACAACAAATTCTGAAAATACAATGTTATTTTTTTTTTATTAAACAATCTGTCTGGAACATCACGTGAAAACTACTAGACGGATTTAAATGGAACTCGACACGGACTATCTTATATCCAGTGTCAAAACTTAGGATACTTTTTATCCCGATGAAAGACGTCTGTTGGAACTTTATAGAATGTTTTGTTTTTCATAATTTAAATTTATATGTGATATTTCTTTGTTTTTACATAAAAACAAAGAAATATCACATATAAATTTAAATTAATATATAAACATTTGTCACTTGAAAAAAATGTCTACGAGCAAATCAAATATAATGTTTTAAAAGCGAATTTTATTAATTTACGTTTTCACCAATAAATTGTTGTATACATAAAAAATAATTATAATCTGTAACAACGTCATTTCCGTGGGATACCGCCGTTGCAATTCACTAATAAATACGTCGTCGAAACGGCAACGCAAACGAAGTTTAGCTGCCAGAGCTACCACAAAAAAATATGTTACAAACACTTACGGTAATATAATTGGCGTTTATATACTCTGTAGTGGGATCGCTCCCGATCCTGGCGAGGGGAACCCTGGTCTCCGGCAGCGGCAGGACGTTGGAGTATCTGTTCTTGTCTTCGCAACCAGGAGGCACCTCCTCCGGCCGGACAGTCACCGAGGGTATCTCCGCGAACTCCGCCGTCATGGACTCCATGTCTAGGGCGAAGTTTGCGAGAGCTGGATACTGCATGGGGTGGGATGTAACCTGAAAATCAATAAATAAATAAATAGAATAAATTCTTACTTTCTATTTGAATGTTCTTTAAGAGCGTTATAAAATTTCTTCAAGGCTGGCAACACGTTGGCAACGCCTCTCATGTCACAAACGACCATAGGTGTTGGTAACCATTTTCTGTTACTCTTTTCTTTATATTTTTTATTGGATAATTTCAGAAGACAGGCAGACGGCCCACTTGCTGGAAAGCGGTTGCCATCGCCTATGGACATCTGTAACACCAAAGGTGCTACAAATGCGCGGCCACTTTCTAAAAGGGACTAGAACCTGACCTCTAATGCCGAAATACAACTCAAGGTTGTTATGGCCGAATAGTCTAGACCAGGGGTGGTAGCCATCTAGACGGGCAAATATAATAGAAGATACCTGTTCACGCGAGACTTGAAGACACCTACATTGTGTGTTTCAGGAAAAACAGACGATGGTAATGAGTTCCACTGTTCAGCGGTACGTATGATAAATGTGGAAGAATAGCGTTTCATCCGCTTTGTTGGTATTTCCACCTACTTGTCCGGTGACGATGGTGAGATGAGGGAGGAATTAATTCGTGCAATTCCATGGCATACTCGCCGAAGTGTGTCCTATAGAACACCGACAAACTAACGACTCGTCTTCGATAATCTAGGCTCTGACGCCTCTCATCGAATAGTCGGTTATTGCCTATCAGCTTCCTAAGCCTTTTCTCAATTGACTCGAGTATCTCTAGCTGGTATTTGTCTGAGCCATCCCAAAGATGAACGCAGCATGGCCAAGTAAGTTACGCTTGTATTATGGGGTATAATACAACGGTGGTCCGTTACAACGCGGGGGCCGATCCCAGGCTTCCAGACCATAGTAAATAACGGCGAATTTTTTTCAAGAAATTTGTATTTCTGCATTGTAGTGAGGTTGGCCGACAAAGACTTAGCCCACTCAAACACAGAAGCCGGCAGATAGGAGAGATGGAATCGAGGAATAAGATGGAAGTAATATAAAATAGGATTTCAATTGGTGGGTCTGACCGTTTCTCTGCTTCAGGCAATAAAATGACGATCTGATCTTGGGAAGTAACCTACCATGATGTTACTTACCTCGTCATCATAAGCCGGATTGCCGTAACTCCTTTTACTGGCCCGCAACCGATGGTTGCCCTTCCGATGGCCAACGCTGACGCTGTCCAGGCTGTAAGCGTCCAAAGACACTGGGGTGCATCTCTGGGCGTAGACGCCGCGACGACCACGACGCCGGACCACGAGCTGGTATACAAAGGTTTAGGCCAATTTAAGTTAATTTAGAACAACAGCACAATGGTTACAGAATTACATTTGAAGAATTAATGGAGTTGTAGCAAACATTGCATACTCGATAAGACGAAGACACAATAAAAGGAAAGAAAATATTATCTAATATATAAAATTCTCGTGTCACAGTTTTCGTTGCCATACTCCTCCGAAACAGCTTGACCGATTTTGATGAAATTTTTTGTGCTTATCCGGTATCTATGAGAATCGGCCAACATCTATTTTTCATCCCCTAGATGTTAGGGGTAGTCCACCTAAAAAAAAATTTTTATTTTTACCGGGCAGGACGACGTCTGCCGGGACAGCTAGTATTATATAGTTATAGTTAAATAATGACATGTGTTAAAATTGTATGCTGCAACATATCTCCATAAATTCTTTACTAGCTTGACAAGATAAAAACGTAATACAAAATATAGTATAAGAGGTTGGAGCGAGCTGCTATGTAAATGAAGTTTTGTCATTTAAGTATTCTTCAATAGTGTAGTTATCCCTTTGTTACCCATTTCACTCGGAATTTTATTGAGGAAGTGTATACCAACCCCCAAGAAAGAGGACAATACTTTTTGTAATATAAAAGATGGAAATATCAGTCTATTACAATGCCTGGTGTTAAAATTGTGAACATCCTTATACGGTTTGTAGGCACATTTTTTTACAAATATAAATTACTAGCTGTCCCGGCAGACGTCGTCCTGCCCGGTAAAAAATAGGGGTTGATCGTAGAGGGTTGAAAATCTAGGGTTGTATGTATTTTTGTATGTTGTATCATAAAAAAATAGAAATTAAAAATTTTGTCTAAAAAATAAATAAAAAAATTTAGGGGTGGACTACCCCTAACATTTAGGGGGATGAAAAATAGATGTTGGCCGATTCTCATAGATACCGGATAAGCACAAAAATTTCATCAAAATCGGTCAAGCCGGTTTGGAGGAGTATGGCAACGAAAACTGTGACACGAGAATTTTATATATTAGATATTACTAAATATATATTGGCAGGCGACCGTCAATACCGATATCCTGGAAGCGTTCCCTGAAAGACTCCCTAGGTCGAAGGTTGTAAATTAACCTTACGGTTCTTTTTTGGGAAACAAATATGGTCTTTAGTCAACAGCGTTGCCCCAAAGTAAAATACCACAGATAGCACATGACAAGTAGACGTGGCCCCGCTGTGATAAGTCCTCGAGCAGATATCCTCTGGTTTAAAAAATACAACTACTGTAATAAAACTATTATTTAACGGTTTTTAGCGTGGAATTTTTAATTGACTTTTATTATTCCAACGTTTCGGGCTACTTTACAGTAAGTCGCAGGGAAGAAGCACAAGAAAATCTTCAGCAATTGCAATGTTGCTGAAGAGTCTTTTACGCCGATTCTTCTCTTCAAGTCACAACATGTTGCGAATCGGTGGCAAATTAGATTAGGCTCCCATAGTGCAAATGCTTAATAATTTAAAAGTATAATTATAATATATAATACATTAAAATGAACAAGTTGGCGGTAGGGTAAATCAAAACTTTAACAATACTCATTGACACTTGACATCTGTCTTCTGTGATCACAACTACTGAAAAGTGACCGAAACGTCGGAATAATAATAAGCAAATCAAATACCGCGCTAAAAACCGTTAAAACATAGTTTTATTATGTGTACTAGATATGAAAACTAAGAAAATGCAACTACTCTAACTATTACCTAAAGTGCAATCATACCCAGAGTGTGTCTACCTACACCGTCAGTACACAAGCGTTATGTACCAACGGTTTTTAACGGTCGCACGGTTAATGGACCCATTCATATATACTAATATAAACAACGAGTTATCGGCAGGAACTTAGTTCAGCAAGATCGACGCTGCAACCATAATTCTAGGAAGACAGAGCGTTGAATTCATGTGGGTAGAATTACTGGCTCAGTCAGTTCTAATACCTACACTAAGGCGTAGGACACACGAGCGGCCTAGGAGGCTAGATCTCTTATATATAAAAATGAATATTTGTCTGTATGTCCTTTATAGAATTGTAAACTATACTTTTGATCATGTGATGATCTTTAGCAAAGTTGTTGGGCATGAGCCAGAGAAGGTTTCTGAGTTGGTTAACAATTGGACCAGGTAGGTGGCCCTGCCGTCGGCATATCGATTGAAGCTTTTCCGGACAGGACGTCGTGTGCCGGAACAGCTTCAATCGATATGCCGACGGCAGCGCCACCTACAACAATTTTGCTAAGTTACTTAATATAAAACACTTCTTTAAATATTAATATGTCACCGAAATGTAAATAATTTCACAATCAAAGTTACACGTGAATTTAAGTAAAAAGAAAAAAATACACTAAAAACAAAGGAAGATCAGCAACATTCTTAATTAAAAAAATGCATAATATAGTGACTAGTCCCAAGTCTTATTAAATACATATTGAGGCCAATTCTAGGTCTTACTAACCGCAATAAAAAAAATGGTGGAGACACTCCAACACTACTGAAAAAAACTGAGTATGGTGCCGACTTTTATTAACTAAAGGAAACTACGGCTTTCAAAAAGACAAAACAACCCCCAGCCAGATGGTAGGGTTTTGTCATCCAGACGTATAGCTACCACCTTTGGTTTAGAGTGAACCGCCATAACAACCTTGAGTTGTTTTCCGGTATTAGTGGCGAGGTTGCAGTCTCCCATAAGAGATCAGCAGCGCATTTGTAGCACCTTTGGTGTTGCAAGTGTCCATAGGCGATGATAGCCACTTTCCATCAGGTGGGCCGTCTGCCTGTCTGCTGAACTCACGTAATAAATAAAGACACCCAAATTTCTTAAATCGCTGCACATTCAATAGATGATTTTCAAATTCTATAAAAATCGACAGCTCCCAAAATAATTGTCAATTTTTTTTTAAGCCGAGCGTATGTAACAAGCCTAAGGTTCAAACACAACAAAATATCTTGCTGAATCTACGTCCGTTAGGACTGTTTCTAATATTGAAATAAGATATGCGAGGGAAATAAATAATATTTCAATAAAGTTTAAATACAAAGAAAAACAAAGAAACTGCCTACTCTATACTTCTGATTCGTGAGAAATTTCCCCGATATTATGTCATCCGTGTCCAATGTAATGATGTGTCTCTAGCTGTGCCCGCGACTTAGACCGCTTTTTGTTTTCCCAAAAAAACTTGCTTAAGTTACTCCATAGAACAACAGCTATCTGCCAGTGAAAATCTCGTCAAAATCGGTACAGCCGTTTCAGAGATATTGATTTACATACATAAATTATAAGGTATATAATGAAGAAATTTGTATACAATCTAATACAATATAAAAGAAAACTTAACTTATTTGTATTTCAGAGATTAGCCTGAAGATCTAGATAGTCAGAGAAAATAGTTCAAAAATTGATTTTTGATAAAATTTTAAGTTTTCACTTTAACGGTTTTAAGCACGATAGTGGCCGAAACGTCGAATAAAATAAAATAAAAATGTTTTTTTTATATAAGTACCGCATAAAAATTTACATTAGTGAAAAGCTGTTATTTTGACATTATAAACAGACATAACCATTCTATATAGATACAAAATTCCAAGAAGATCGACTTATTATTGTGTTACTTTATATCTAACGTTGATATAAAGTAATTCATTTTTGTATATATGTATGTATATATCTTAATATAGTTGTAAAGAAATTAGATTGTTATGTAATAAAATATTTTAAAAAAATACTCTATTATTGAAATTCGCAGAACACAGCTGTTAAATAATATTTAAATGTGTTTCAAGGTTAAAACATGAAAAAACACGTTAAATGTATTAGATTTTTTTTTCTTATTACTATTTGTAAATCATGAAACCAAACATAACAAAAACTATACACATTTGTAAACATTTGTGAAAATAAACTCTTAAGATTTGAGCATACTTAAAATAGCTAAGTACTTGTTTCAAAAGATGCTTATACCCCATTTTGAATAATCGTCGAATGAGCTCTAATCTTATCCATAAAATATTGACACTCCAAATCACGGTTAGAGTGCAGTGTGAAAGTTCAACTTACGCCAGTCAACCACTTGAAACTTTTAATTTACGAGATGCCTTAGAAAAGTGTGCGTTTCCATTATCACACGAGATTTAAATATCGCAAGTACAACACAACTTCTGCCGTTGTCATGCACAAATAAACACATTTTTCATTTCTTAAATTCAGTAAAATTGATCAGTATTCGATGTAACGAATATACATTATATAAAGGGTAATCCATTTAGATTACCCTTTATATAATGTATATTCGCTTCGTTTTAATCTCTCTTTTCGTTCACCACATCCCAATTATTTGGGGTCGGCACAATATGTCTTTTCCTTCCACACTCCTCTGTTCTGACATACATCTTCTGTCACAGCACATATCATCATATTGTTACGACCTAGGTCCCGACAAAGAAAAATTCACACCTGCAGCCCTGTAGAAACACAGTTTATTACCTTTTCCGCAATTGGATTTAATTTGTTTACTTTGTGATTAGAAAAACAACCCATTATGTATTGAATCTTGTATGGTATTCATTAGCTAGGTGTGATTCTAATAAATTCGGTCCACGCGGCCGGGCAGACATATGACATCTGTGCAGTATAAAGCAAGGCCCCAATTGAGAGAGGTGGCAATCAAGCAACCACGAGCGAAGCAAGACTTGTGTAGATTCGGTAATCTATTTAGTGACGGACTCTGCGCGTGTTATTGAATCGTGAATTACGTTTGGACTGGTTGTCTATCAGTTATATTTGTACCTGGGTTATACCTGTTTGTATAGTTCTAATAAGCTCTATAGTAATTCTAATGGCATTTTAATTCGAGTCCTGAAACTCGTAACAATATCATCCTTGACACACCGCTGCTGCGTTTTAATATATTTAAAAAAATAAAAATGATAAATAATTGAAACTTTGTCAAATCTTTACAGTTAATTGTCTTATTTACCAGTAAAATGTCACGTCGAATAGTGATTCAAAACGAATATTAGAATTAATTTTTGGCGATAAAATAATGCACTTTTTCCCCGGTAGGATGTCCCAAGGGTACCATGTTCGATTCCCTGCAGGGAGAATTTCTTAAACAACCTTTCCATTATTTTACTATGGTCTGAGTGTCGGGAATCATTCGTTGCACATTACTTATAAGATAAAGTTACATTGCTTAGCTCGAACATCTATATAAAAAAATGAAATTGGAGTGTCTGTTTGTAATATCAAAAAACAGCTTTTTAATAAATGCATATCAAAGTATATGCAATAAATATATGAAAGAACTAATTTTAAAAAATTTGTCCGTCTGTCTGTTTGTTAAGTTTAATCTCTGAAATGGCTGAACCGATTTTGATGAAATTTAAACTGGCAGATAGCTGATGTTATAAAGAGTAACTTAGGCAATAAGTCGCGGGTAAAAACTAAATTATTTTATTTTTTATTGCAGGAGTTCAGCAGACAGGCAGACGGTCCACTTGATGGAAAGCGGTTACCATCGCCTATGGACATTTACAACACCAAAGGTACTACTTGTAGGAGCTACAAATGCGCTGCTGCTCTCTTAAGGGTGACTGGAACCTGCTCACTAATGCCTGAACACAACTCAAGGTTGTTATGGCGACATACTTTAGACCATGAGTGGTAGCCATCCAGTCGGGCAAATGCCCAACCACCTGGCATACTACCTACCACAATATATGCCTACTATACAATATATGAGTTAATCAGACGATTATTTATTAATTTTATTATCATGGCTTCCTCTTTATGTGTCAATGTAAACACACACCAAAGGTCCGTCATCAGCAAAGCTTTGTTTATAGTTTGCAATGTAAAAACATCCTCTGGGCGAGCGATACCCGCACCACACCTTCCCGGCCCCAAGGCAACGCCACCTAGGCACATTGGTGACATTAGTATGGTATTAAGAAAATACTGGACAGTGCGAATTTTTGGGTTCCATTGCCTGTTTAACATAATTATTTCATCATAACTATAAATTAGATGTTGCCTGCTTAACTGAAAGATAATAATATGTTTTTTTTTTTGTTTACATAGTTGCATGTGGTGTCTTTAGAGAGGTCTTCATAAATCATATAAATATTTTTTACTGTCCTCGTTCATTTAACTCGATACTTAAAGAGATATGCACTTCTATATTTCAAAAAATATATCTACCGTTAACTTCAAAAGTAATCGATAAATACCCTAAAAAATATAATTTAAAGAACTTTACAAATTAATAATTGGAAGAAGAAGAATTAGAAGTGATTGAGATATGGGGTATTTTCGATTTAGACTTATTGGGGTTTATAAACAAAATTACAGAATAAATGGACGGTTTTCTACTATAGTACGGAACTCTTCACTGAGCATAGCCATTGTCATTTGTAGAAGCAAATATATTTTAAATAAAATGTAATAAACGTGTATTTTCAACGAAGTGAAAAGGGTTTCGGGAAGTATAAAAGTTAGAAAAGGGGTCCAATTTTCCAATTTTTGAGAGCTCACTCACTTACTGATTGATCCATAAAAACGAAAATTTCAAGATGTGACAAACAATATCTAACTATATATATATTATATATATATGCGTGTGTGTATGTGTCTCTCTCTCTCTCTCTCTGTGTGTGTGTGTGTGTGTGTGTGTGTGTGTGTGTGTGTGTGTGTGTGTGTGTGTGTGTGTGTACTCTGAATAGAAATCAATCTTCAGTTACATGTATGGTAGCAACCTTTAATATTGGTTTATTTCATACCTACAACATTATGAAGCGGCGTATTATATATTTCTACGAAATTTTATCCATATAAAAGTACTGTAGTAGATTCATAACATACAAAACACGAACGAACAAACAAGATAATTTCATAAGCATTAATGTTTTTATGAAAATGAGTACTGGACCCTAAAAATCTGCTTCGCTTGCATATTTCCTTAGTACTTTCTTCCTGCAGTGCCGATTGGTTGTTTGTTTTAAAGTACCCGTGGTCCTACGATGCCCTGCATTCAATTCATACTTCATTCGCACAAGTGGTGTATTGCGCAACGGTAATGCGCATACACATCAAGCTTGACCGTCTATTCCAAGATTTTAAATATGGAATTAGACAAATTTAAAAATAAATCTACAAGATTTTAAATATGGAACTTAAATACTTCTATTTAATAATAAAAAAAAAGATTTTACATATGAAGCATAAATTAAATCGTTTTTTTAAATTAATATTCTTTTTTAATCTTAAAGCAAATGATAGACTGATCATGTTTGATATTATTTTAGACGTCGTTTTCACCATAGAAGACAAAGGTGAGTTTTTTATTTTTTCTTTTTTACTTTTCTATATTTAAATGTTTGTGTGACGGAGAAGAATAGAAAGTTCCTTCTGACAGCAGTCTTGGGTTAACTTTCCTACTGTAATATTAATTGAATTTATTTTTAAAATTAATGTTAAGCCTATTTTATATAAATTTTATAATTAATAATTAACTTAATTAGGATGGATGTAATATTTTACAAATATTCTTTCCTCGCATTTATCGCTTCAATCTATGAACGCCATAAAGTTTACAAAATTACTGAAAGGATTTTTGTTTCGGAACCAAGGGTGCGTTAACCGAGAAAAAGTCACACGTTAAAAAATTTAAATTAAAAATAACATATAATGTCAACCCATAAATATCCCACTGCTGGGCTCGGTCCTCCCATTATAGGGGGAACGGACAGTATACCCGCCACGCTTGTCTAAGGCGGCTTGGCAGGTTTGACACATCGGTTATCTCGGTGTGCAGGTTGGATCACGATGTTATCCTTCCCTTGTTAGCATGTGGTAATTGTAACAATATGCACATTAGGTCAGAAAACTGCCTAAGTGGTACATGCATTCCAGCCAGGATCGAACCCGCGCTCTTTGATTGAGGGATGCGTGCTCTAGCCATTACACTACGTTTTAACTATAGTAAGAAAATATTAACTCTGTAATAATAAGAAATTTTTCAGTTCTCGTAGAAATTCAAAAATTGTGAAATGATTAAATTACTTAAAACTCAGCACTTTCAACAGACGTGTGTGTATGAAGAGATTAATGATAACGTGAAAGGTGCATCTAGAAATCCATCACCTCTGCCTGACTCTATGGGAAACGTGTGAAGCGTGATAGTTAGAAAGTATTTTTTTATACTCCATTTTCAAGTTGTTCCACTACTACTTCCCTTCCCTTCTAATTCCCTTTACTGAAAACCATTTTTTTACAGATGGAATACAGAACATGGCTTTCTTCTCATCTTCTATATTCGGCTTTGAATATATGCTGTCGGTCTGAAAAGAGTCAAGAACATCCCTATCGTAGTGCTGTAGAGAACTTGGCTGGCTACTTCAGATTGTCTAAGGTGCGTAAATTTATTGCATTTTTATTTTGTTTTAGGCGGCTATTATACAACGCTGATTCTATAACTGAAACAGTCACTACTAGAGTCAGTCGATCTCAGTAACAACCAGACCAGAGTATAAAACATAAAATTCCTTTTCTAAGTTATCTGATTGGAAATCAAGACTGAAGTATTTCTAAAGCTTATTTATATTATTGGTTTGCTTATTTTCGGTTTTGTGAACATAAATAATAGTCCTATTGTTCTAATAAGTTATAAAGTATTAAGTAACGCTGCAACCGTCTAGTTTGTAGGAGCGTAGCCAGTTATGACGTTATTTCTTTAACGAGTCAAATATTGGTTTTTATTATTGTTTACACCAATTACAACGATTAAAATTATTTTAATAGCGACATTTTAATTGTTTTATGTGAATATTTTTCTTAATTTATCGTGAAAGACTCCTCAGCCCATGAATATTACCGATGTATGATACGCAAAATGCTGAAGAAAAAGTAGGAAAACAGACCCCGGGGTCCAACGTAACTCCAAGGAGATTTTAAACGAAATTTCAATATACGCTATTTGGTGGTGTACTAAACTAAAAGAAAAGTAATAAAATCATAAAATAAATATATACTCATGTCTCATCCTTTGCCCCCCCCCCCCCCCCCCTCTTAACGTGTGACGTATAGCACTAAACACTTTTATGAAGCCAGAAAGTGTATCTCGTAAAGGCACGTTTGGCTGTCCATCAAAGTGTGTTGGTACCAACACTAATGGCAGTAAAAATTGGATATGGCAAAAGAAGCATGAAAGTAGGATAAACACTATTGAGATGAAAGCTTTAAGAAGTATATATGAGGTAAGGATGATTGATATGATAAGGAATAGTGTAATAATGGAATGTTGTAGATTGAAAGAAGACGTAATAAGAAGAGTTGTAAAAGGAATGTTGTGGTTCGGGCATGTAGAAAGAATAGATGAAAGTAGAATCGCGAAAAAGTGTATGAAGAAGTAGGGTTGCCAACCATACTTTGTAATAACGTATCCTAGTTTATTTTTGGAAAATAATACTTTTGCATAAAAATAAAATATGTGAATTTACTTTATTTCTAATATTTCCTCTGATGCGTAAAATGAAATACTTAAATAGATAATTACTGAATTATTATCGATCCAGTTTTCACTAAGAGTCTATTCAGTAATGAATGTAAAATGGCGAGAAGAAAGAAACAGGACATCTTTATATTTAATAAAAGATGAACTGTTCGTTTATTTAAATTTAAATTGGCAATTTAAAGATAGCTTCCAAAAAATTTAAGGATAATGAAAGACACAAAAATAATGTCTACAAGAGAAGAAATAAATAAAATTTTAAAAATACTTTTTTCATCCAAATACTTTATTTTCTCTGCTTAAAAAATATAATACGTTTTTCTCAAAAATAGTTGGCGGCCCTAGATAGAACCTCTATGGCAGTGTTGGTGCCGATAGACCGCGATGTACACGCCATAATTAAATAGCAAAAGTGTTAAAGAGAGGTCAGATAAAAAGCAAATCAAATAAACGTGCATGTATGAAGAGGCTAATGAAAGTAGCTGAATCGAAAGTTGTTTGTCAGGATCGTCGTAATTGGAGATGCAAAGTCTCTGCCTACCCCCATGGGAAACAGGCATGATAGTGTGTATGTATTAGCCATAATCACATGGTATCATACTCAGATTACTAGGTAATAAGAAATCATTTCTGTGTGTCCATCTGTCCGTGTGGTGTAATAAAAATTCCTCGTTTGTAACACAACCGCTGGTCACCGGACACCCGATATAAGCTTATCGCTTATCGCCGGTTGCGAGAAATCGCACACCGCTGTGGCGGCTAAACCGGCAGTTTGGGAAGGCTTAAAACTGTCACTAAACTACTAACTTTTGCATAAGGATTCGCTCATATTCTCTCCCGGGCCCGGGTATGTCACGAAGTGGGCGTGTTATAGTTTTTAGAAATCTCGATCTTAACTTTTAATTCAAATTATCACTTCATAAATACCCGTAACGCCACATAGCGGAGGTGACATTACCTAACAGGCAACACATTATACTATTTCCAAGCGTTTATTTAACTTTTGACAATTGAAATCTATCAAGTTACATATTTCTTGTAATTAAAGCCCACATGAAACAAATAACATACTTTATTGTTGTCGGTGACGTAATAGTGATGCTCTGTGAGCCATGTAACGCACAGACTATTAAACCGGCGACACTATACTTAAATAAATCAAACGTAATCGATTTGAAAATGTTCTACTTTAAACAAAAATAATACAACAAATATTACAAGTGCCGTTTTATTGGCTTATTTAATATATGTGAAATATCTTAATTGTAATGTGGATACATTTATTTTTATTATTATTTTTGACAAAAATAATATGGATAATTTAAATTGATTAAACCTTATTTATAAACGAAGTCGATTCTTGTAACAAATCGAGTCTATCACGCATTAGGATACAAACTGATCCGTCATCGAGCTGTCAAAAGTAAAATAAATGCTTGGAAAAACTATAAAATTAAGGCCACTTTCAAAATCGACAGCAACGAGACGGCAGAGCCATCTTTCGGGAATTCAATTCCCGGAAGTTCCCGGAAGGGTACACTTTTCTGGATGAACGAGGCTCTATATTCTAGACCCCTGCCAACGTGTGAAAAATTTCAGGACGATCCGTTACATAACTAAGGCGTAATATTGTCACAAACAAACTCACATTAGTATTTATAAGATTTGTTAGGGTTAAACATTTTTTGAAATACAATAGGACCTCTTTAAGTCGAACTTGAAGGGAGACGCCAAAAATTCGAGTTATAGAGTTTTCGACTTACGGAGGATTTCGATTTAAGCGTATTTTGGGAAACATTCGACTTGTAGAGGTTTAGATTTATTCAAATAATCGAGTTGTAAAAGTTGTAAATCAAATACTGCTATCTTCGAGATACAGAGGTCCAATTTATTTTTCGAGTTATAGAGGGAAAGTAATACTGAATTTGTTTATAGGGATTCACTAATTATTGCGACTTATAGAGGGTTCAGATTTCGAGCAACGGAAGTTTTGGGATTTTAGGGGAAGGTATTTCTTAAATTTTTTTCGAGTGTGGAGATTTTCGACTTATACGAAGTTCGACTTCAAGAGGTTCTACTGTATGACACTACCCATCCAAATATAACCGTTCAAGTTCCTGCCGAAAAAATTGAATACAAACATTATCGAGGGCGCGAAACAATACTTCCATTATACATATTATCATTTCTTGGAACTTTTTAATATAAATTCTGACTTATCATACTTCTATTTTTACGTTCCAGTGTTTCCGGAATTTACTCGACATAAAGAGATCGCTATATTCTACAAGGCTATTAGTTCGGTAAGAGAAATTTATTTATAAGTATATTTCAAACAGGTCGGTATAATATCATTACAACGTATATATGTAGCGTTATTCTAAATTTTCATATGAAACAAATATAGGTTATCTATAATATAAAATTTTAAAGACGCCATTTCTGTTTGTTCGAGATTCACGTAAAAACTACTGGGCCGATTTCGATACGGATTTCGCTGATCAACAGCTAATTATTAGTCTTAAACTTCGCGCTACTTTTTACCTAGGGAATCCCGCGGGAATATTTCTGGGAATTATTTAAAATCACCAAATTAAAAAATCGAATTCCAATGTATGTTTTACTGATCGATAGAAAATTTCATGTAGTAAAATGTGACTTTTCATCCCGAGAATCCCGCGGGACTTTTCCCGGGAACAGTTTGAAGTTGTTCGGTTGCATAAAAGTTAGCTTATTCCGACACGGTTTTCACTAAAACCATAGTTGCGGTACTTTTCGTGAGAATTTAGGTCAAGCGTGGACGAAATCGCGAGCATATTCTAGTATAAAAATGTATTTAACCCTTGCAATCTTAACATACAATTCTTATCTTCGTGTGTATATTATTGAACTCCTCCTCCTAAACGGTTGGATTGTTTGCAAGTTGAAACGAGAATGGTTTAAATTCACAATTGGACCCTGTAAATGACGCTGGAATCGGGTTCCAAGATTTTGACGAAATTTTTTTGGCGTTTATTTGATATTTGTTGGTGAATTGAAAGGAAGATAACAAACGCGATCTTTTGGCTATATAGTTCATTGAAATGTTACATGAGCTTTGCATATGTTAGAGGACGCAATTTTATTTTTGGGGCATGTGTGGGGGGTCAATAGAAGCTTAACCTCAAGTTTGTGGGGTCGCCACCCTTGTCCCCCGGCCGCCATCTTGGAATAAGGGGTGAAAACACTTTTTTCGCGATATCTCGGAAACTATGCGTCTCACAAAAAATTTGCAAAGTCATAATTTGTAGCAAATTGTTTTGCCTACAAATATGTTTACATATCTTTTGCCATAAATTAAAGAAGTTATAAGCAAAAAAGTGAGATTTTTTTTATTTATTACTAACTCTTTTCTTAACCATAGCACTTACCAAATTTAACTTATCGAATGTTAAGCAGGTAGAAAAGGTCCCCCGAGTTCCCTGCCACTCACTCGCACATTCGATAAGTTCTATGATAAAGAAAAGAGTAAGAAATGAATTAAAAAAAACTCACTTTTTTGCTTATAACTTCCGTAATTTTTAATTTAGGGCAAAAAGTTATATAAACATATTTGTGGGCAAAACAATTTGCTACAAACTATGACTTTACAAAGTTTTTGTAAGACGCATAGTTTCCGAGATATCGCGAAAAAAGTGTTTTCACCACTTTTTCCAAGATGGCGGCCGGGGGACAAGGGTGGCGACCCCACAAACTTGAGGTTAAGCTTCTATTGACCCCCCCACACATGTCCCAAAAATAAAATTGCGTCCTCTAAAAAATGCAATATTCGGTCCTCAAATTGATAGATTTCAATGAATTAATATCCGTCTAAACTAATATTAGTAACATTGTTGTTAACGACGCCATTTATCACAGAAGAGTTTAAAGCAAAAATAAGTACGACATTCTTCATTTATTATACTTTACAAAATCACAAACTCAAAGCACCATTCTATATAGAGAGAACATGGAATTAGTGAAAAAAAATGTTTCCAGTATAAAGACTTAGTGATACCAGTTTATAAGTAATAATTTAAACAGTTATTTTGTTTACTTATTAACAAAATAATATTAACACTATCAATCACGATAAAAAGTTCTTAAAGGTTTATCTGGGATATGCACTAGCTCTACATCGAGTTTCATTTAAATCCGTTCAAGTAGTATTTACGTGATGCTCAAACAGACAAACTCTAAAAAATATATTTTCGGAATCTGCTGGTTTTCCAATACCTTTGATATTTTTTTTAAATCATTATACAAATTCGAACCTCTACAAACTTATTTTATAGTAATACTAGCTGTCCCGGCAGACGTCGTCCTGCCCGGTAAAAATAGGGGTTGATCGTAGAGGGTTGAAAATCTAGGGTTGTATGTATTTTTGTATGTTGTATCATAAAAAAATAGAAATTAAAAATTTTGTCTAAAAATTAATAAAAATTTAGGGGTGGACTACCCCTAACATTTAGGGGGATGAAAAATAGATGTTGGCCGATTCTCATAGATACCGGATAAGCACAAAAAAATTCATCAAAATCGGTCAAGCCGTTTCGGAGGAGTATGGCAACGAAAACTGTGACACGAGAATTTTATATATTAGATATAAAGTTGAAGAGTTGTTTGATTGAACGCGCTAATCTCAGGAACTACTGGTCTGATTTGAAAATTCTTTAGGGCGTTAGATAGCCCATTTATCGGGGAAGGCTATATATCATCACGCTAAGACCAAACTTTTTTTTAACCATTCCACGCAAACAAAGTCGCGGACAGAAGCAAGTTATATTATAGATAGATGGATTTATTAACAAACCAAAGACAGACATTTAATTTTATTTTTGATTCCATTCCAGATGGCGCTGAAGCAGCATGAAGACACTTCGGCAACGAACTGCAAAGTAGTGAACATAATTTATCGTAAGATTCCACAGATATTATGCTCATTACTTTGGATTGAGTTGTTCGAATCTCTACTAAAGAAGAGTTAGCGAAAGAATAGAACACACATAGAGGAGTGTAGAAGATAGAAGCGCAACACTATTTAATAAGCAATAAAGAATTGAAACCACACGATCCAGATTTACGTCACAGAGCTGAAGATTTCTGCACATTACACCAGCGCAGGTAAGAATAAACTGCTACTATGAACCTTGTTCTGAGATGCATAAAAGTAGAGACGGAGCCTACGTGTACGAAAGCGTCAAATGAGGTGAAGCATTTCATAAAACTTATGTAGGAAACATATGGTTTGCATCTGGTTGAATAATAAAAACTAGCCCGTGGTCGAAATTCGACCATTACTAATGTCAAAGACTATATATACTTGTATAATCACAGATCAGAATCTCCAAAACTACACTGTTAATTTGACTTGAACAATAAACAAAAGAGTGGTGTGTCAAATACATGGCAGTGTGTCTAATGTTTTTTCTAATGATTTAATTTATGTTTTATGCATAATTTATAAAAAAAATATTAGCATTCGTCGCTTCTTCTCCATATAAATTACTCTCTGAATTTATTTCTTCTATCTATAGTTTAATTGTAAATATCGTTATTAATAATCATATAGTCCCGTCTATATCGAGTTTTGTTTTAAAAGAAGCATCTGCTACCAATATATATAATTGCTTGGCCTGACTGACTGACTAATTGGCTGACATAGCCCAAACTACTAAGGCTAGGACTGTGAAAATTCGCATGTCTTCTATACTGTAGGTGCGCACTGAGAAAGGAATTTTGATAATTCAACTCTTAAGGGGGTGAAAAAGGTGACGAAAGTATGTAAGATAATTCGTCATTTTCAAAGTAACAAGCATTAAATTTTATATAACTACTATTGGTCAAAAATAAATGTACACATATATCGGCGTTTTTGGAAATTCAACCCCTAACAAGATAAAAAGGGGATGAAAGTTTGCTCAAACTATGAATATTTTAACCTACGCTGGCAAAGCCACGAGCAACACCTAGTTATTTATATTTTGGTATCCTACTATAAGCACATCTGTACAAAATCGTATCAAAGGACCCTAAAGCGGCCGCTTTCTAGATTCATATTAGTTACAATACGTGACCTTTATCAAAATAAAGTGGAAACTTTATGCTGTCTTACACCTACTTGTATATCTAGACACGTGTCAATTTCACCAAGTGATTCTCCAAAAGCAGCCGCTTTAGGTCTCGATATTACACACATATTTCTTCCTGGTTTAATATTTACATTACTTAATACATAGATTGTATAAAGAGAGAAAACAACTTACCAACAAGCCAATGAGTAGAACCAGTGCTATCACGCCAATAGTGCTGACTGCTATCGCGATCGCTGCTCCAGATCCTGCTTCTTCCAAAACGATAGGAGATTTCTCTGTGTCACTTCACCATCGTAGCTAGTCAAATCTTCCAAATCACCTGTAGTTTCGTAGTATAATCATTTTCAGTTGTTACTTCTGTTGTAGTTTCATAAATTTTAGCGCCATTTCTTTTAGCTTCTGTTGTAGTGTAAAACACCGTGGTCCATGGTAATTCTGTTCTTGTTGGAAAATACTTTACTGTTGTAGTTGCTGCAGTAGTTTTTGCTACCTCTTGATTTATGACTTCATTACTGGCACTATTCTCTTCAGATGTAGTCGGTAGTTTAGTTGTCTCCTCTTCCGTACAAGGAGTTTCTGTTGTAGACGAAGATTCTGTTGTTGATTTTATAATTATTTGTTTTTCAGTGTTGATTTCAGTGACTACTTCTACAACTACCGTTGTTGTATCTTCAACAGTTGTTGTGTCTTCAATAGTTGTTGTATCTTCAACAGTTGTTGTCATTATTGGAGTTGTTGAAGGTCTCATTGTCTGTGGAAGTTTGGTAGTTGTTGTGCTTGTGGTCGTCATTATAGTTTCTGTTGAAGGAGTTGGTGTTTCTGTTTCTATTTCAGTGGTTGTTGGTTCTGTAGTAACTTCTACTGTTGTGAGTTCTACTTTTGAGAGTTCCGTAGAAGCTGGCGAGTGATCAGTGCTGTTTTCTATAACTTGTGAAGATGCTTCTAACACTGATATAGTTTCCGGTACGATAGTTGTTATTTCTTCTTCTTCGGTTGTTGCAATATACTTTGGACGATATGTCGTGATTGGACCGTCTTTAATTGTTGTAATTTTAGTATTAGTTATAGGATGCCAGTCATCTGTTGTACTTTCTACAGTATTTGTTGTTGGCATTTTCATCGTTGTTACCTTTACGTCTGTTATTGGATGCCAATAATCTGTAGTAGTTTCAACAATTTTGTTTATTTCAGTATCATCATTTGTATCTTCAGTTAACGCTTTTGTTTCTTCAGTAGGCACATACGAAAATCTTATAGTAGTTATTTCATAATCTGTAGTAGGATTTTCAGTGATAGTTTGAGTAATTTCTGAACCAGCAACAGTTTCATCTAGAGGTGTGGTTACACCAGAAGGTAATTTTGTAATTGATTCAAAACCAATTGGTTTGGTAGCATCTACCGTAGGTATTTCGTTTTTGGTTGTTGACTCTTTAACAATTGGTACCCATAAAGGCTCGACTGTTTTCATAGTAAACTGTTTCGTAGACTTTGTTTGTTCTGTACTAAATTCTTCAGTAGCTTCGGTAATAGAATCTGAATTGCTTAGAACTGTTGTATTAACATTGTGCCGAGTGGATTGCGTTTCGGGTTTTGTTTCAGAATGTACTTCAGTACTAGATTGAATTGCCTGTTGTAACTTGTTCTGAACTACTTTCGGTAACTATTTTTGGTATAATGTCATTACTTATTGAACTCATTGTGGTCGTCATAGAGCTCGCTGTAGTTTGTTTGTTTTCTGTAAATTGTAGACATATCTTTTTAATTTTTTAATAAACAATAACACTGCAAGATTTGTTTATTTAACGCTTACAAGTAAAACTAAATACCTAGTATTTATGCTATTTATTCTTGCATTAAGTTTTAAAATAGTTAATTAATGGTTTGTAGTGGAAAATGAATTTACCCTTTTATGTTATATTTTATTTAATGCCGATTATAAATAAAATACAAAATAAGAATGAAGTTAAAATATTACTTTTATATATTATGTTCACCGATTATTAAATTAATTTCACCTTTGCACTGAAAGAGCATAAAGACAATTTAATTTAGTTTTGTTGTATATAAATTTTTTAAGGCAACTATAATATTGTCAAATTACATAAATACATTCTTGTTGTATTATTACATAATTTAAGAAAATAAGTATTTATTTAGCATTTCTTAATATTTATGTTTTATTTTGACTCTGAATGTCGCACTAAAGTCTAGCAATACATCTGCGGAACGGTTCGCATGGAAAGTTAGGCGACTGAAGGATCTACGTACTACTCTAAACTCAGCGCGGAATTTCCGCTGATGTGTCATA